>JAVHNF010035263.1:34692-49300 GCA_034783455.1 Micropsitta finschii
TCCCAGGCCGAAAGTCAAAACCATAGTGCTGCACCAGCTACTAAGAAGAAAAAATGACTGCTACTGCTGAACCCAGGGCAATCTCTTAACCAGTACTCTGTGTTCTTTACAATTTAACAAAGACCTGATCTACAGAGTTAAAGGCAGGCTGCCCTGCCTGTTTAAAAATAAAGATAACTCAGGAAACAGGAGAGCAAAAACTGCCAATTGTTTCTTGCATTTTATTGATTTGATCTCTTCATAGGAAAAGGGTTACTGATCTTAGAATAGCAATATTAAAAAATAAACAACAGGTTTCATGGCACCAGACTTACCAAGCTGGTCTGAAGTTAGTCACTATGGAAAATGCAAACAGATGTTGGCTGACAACATGTTTTCCATTCTATGAAAAATTACTATTTTTACTACTCTCCCCATCTCCATTTTAGTGGGAATGAAAAACCAAAACTCTTTCAATATTATAATGCAGGAGGAAGGATTAGATTGGGGTAAATTTATGATGGTTTCAGCAGAGCAGCTACAATTCAGGAGCAGGAAATGTATTTTAAAAACACAACCCAACTCAGTGACTCTTTTGGTAGGGGAAGCAGAAAGTATGCATCAGAACACTGCCAATCATGAGCACTAGATATATATATTAGATATAGCTGTTATTTATGGGATTCATTGCACCTTCTTCTGTGGAATTTCCTATTGGTTGATGTTTGGACCAGGTTTCTGATTCAGATAGACACCTAATGGGGTGCAATTTGGAAGCTTCCCCTTTTCTTACTGCTTATGTCCATGGATTCTGCTACTCTATTCAGTGAACTGATTTGCTGTGGTTTTTAGGCCACAGGATTTGAGATTTGTTGTCAGAAGGACCAGGTGCTTTGCTGTTCAATATTTATTATTTCAGACCATTTACTTCTTTGTGCTGCTTATTTCACTACAAAGAGTATGTAATACTTCCTTGTCTTGTGAGGTAAGTAATAGGAAAGCAGTGTTGTGTTTTCAGTTGTCTGTGCTGGAGTCTGTATAGTTTGCCTGAGACAAGGGAAGTAATGAATTGTCCTTTCATTCTTTTCACTTCCATAAAGCTTTCCTGTAGCCACGCGTAGCTTTCCTTCCTATATGGCATCAACAAGAGTCCTTTGAAAGAACAGTATATTGCAGTTTTTCTAATGAAAAGCCATACGTTCCCATGGAAAGTACAACTGAACATCATCTGTCCAAACGACATACTCACCACAGAGTGTTAGAATTTAAGTGTTTCTCCGATTCAGTTGCAGGGCAGTTCCTTGTGTTATCCCATGCAGCTGAGATAGTCAGGCTTATTTGAAACAAGTCAGAATCTTCCTAGCTGTATCTGCTTTTTGGGAGGGAGGAGATTGCAGCTATTTCTTTTCTTTTAGTGGTGACATGTTTTACCAGTTCTGATAATCCATAGGCACTTAGCCTTACAGTGTATTATTTAAGAAAGGGTGTCCTTGAAAGCAACAATTTGTTGTGGTCTCCTGTGTGCACCATTGAGGTATTCATTGCATTGAGAGTTGGTAATACTTGGAAAGTTGACAAGAAACTTACTCCAGGCCTTTGCTGCGTAAAGAATTACATGACATAGTGCCCTAAACAAGACCATGTGAGATAAGCACAACATGATTACAGTTATTTGTCTGAACAGGGTTGAAATATGCTCAGAAAAAGAGCAATAAGTCACCAAGGGCCGTCTGCTTTCTTTTGTAGTAAGTGCATTGAACTCTGTCTCCTTTTTCTTTTGTTCACTGTTTTAATAAATTCATGAGGTTTGTTCTCTGAGAAAAAAACAACATCGTGGGGTCAACTGCTTTTGCTATGCACTTTTCTATATGTCCTATATCTCTCAGTTGAGGTTCTGCTTTTCCTAGGTACAGGAAAGTTGTGCAGTCTGCTTCAAGCAAATTTACCAGTAGTGCTTTTATTTAAATGCACATCTGTTCTTACATAGAAACATAGAATGGTTTGTGTTGGAAGGGACCTTAAAGCTCATTCAGTTCCAACACCCTGCCATGGGCAGGGACACCTCTCACTAGACTTGGTTGCTCAAAACCACTGTGTCCAACCTGCTCTTGTTTCAGAACATCTTGGAAGGAAGGCTGTGTTTTGTTTCATTCAGTAGAGGTGCTAGCCATGGCCCATAGTTTGTCAGAGTGGCATGAATAAACAATAATTCTTTTCCATTTGGGAACACACAAGCCAGTAGATAGTCTTGCTGTAGGTTCTCTTCCTAAAATCATTTTGCTCATGTCAGAAAGAGGACAAGAGAAGTATCACAGACTCCCAGGGCTGTGTAGCTCTTCTCAGAGAATGCTTTTAAAATGGGTAGGGTTGAGTGTGAAGTAAAATAGCCACCCAACATCACTACCTAGTTTAGAAAATCTTGGCCAAAAGCACCTAGCCGCCACTGCATTTTGATGACAGTAGGGTGGGCTTTCTCCACCTACTCATGCTGTCCTCTTCTAAGGAAGTTTCATCCAAGGTCATTAAATCTGGTATTATTCAGGAAAATGCTTATTAGCTCTGTATTTAACACCACCACCACCGCTTCCAGTTTCAAAGCCATGTTCTTAATCTCATTGTATTGTTGTTGTTATTATTATTATTAATATTATTGTTGTTGCCATTGTTATTTTCATTTCTGTAACCTGCAGGTGATGCTGTTCACAATCACAGTGCTCTGTTCCTTGAGAACAGCTCTTTGAACATACCTTTCTCTCAGGAGAGTCCTGGATCTCCAAATACATCTGATCAACTGCAGGGAAAAACAAGAAAGTTGAGCTTGGCCAGCACAAACAGTGAAAACTCAGGGTCAACAGAAAGCTTGCCATCAGCATACCTCACCAACAGTGAGTGAAGCCTGGTGCTATGTGATGTCTGATACAGCAGCAAACCTTCCTTCCCTCCACATCCTTTCTGTGGAAAAGTTTATTACAAAAAGGAAAATTACCTGCTTGGAAATTTGGGGAGAATGAGAACAGCCAAAGTTGCTACCATTTTGTATAACGTATAAGTTTCCTCTTCTGTTTAGAATTAAGTAGATAAAGTAATAGAAGTGAAATCAGTTTTATATTAAGGTGCCACTCATACATAGTCATTAAGGGTTTCATATAACAGGGGTTTAGAATCATGTTCCAGGCATGAAGAAATACAGATATATCACATTTGTTACCCATAGATAAGGTGGCTAAATCATTATATTGTATTGTTATGGATTGTTGGAATATTGGAATATTGTTATATGACTGGAATGGATATATGACTGTGCTTCCCAAATAGTGAAAGGAATATCGATATATGATTTATATGTATTTGATATATAGATATTCCTTTCACTATTTGGGAAGCATTTGCAATTCTTACTCTGTAATGTAATCATAAAAGTGCTGGTCTTTCACTGCACATTTTCCGTGGAAGCAATCGGAATCATGCTGAGGTGATTTCTGCTTCCTAAAAACTTCGACCCAATAGAACTATTTAGATTGCAGACAGATAACTGATGATGCACTCAGTGAAAATAGTTGCTTTTGTGTTTTGTAGATACCTTTAACAGGCTTTAAATATCAAGATTAAAAAAACAGGAGACTTCATTATCTAGCCTGAATATAATGACAGCAAAAGATTTATTGAGAAGATATCTTACAGAAATGTGATGCTAATTTGTTTGGTTTGTTTTGTAGTTACTGCAAAGTGGTGGGGAACAAAACGAATAGATTATGCCTTGTATTGTCCAGATGTGCTGACAGCCTTTCCAACTGTGGCCCTGCCTCATCTCTTCCATGCCAGCTACTGGGAATCAACAGATGTTGTGGCCTTCATTTTAAGACAGGTCAGTGATCTTTTTCTCTTTTGTCTATGGAATGAATAACCTTGTGATTGTTACTTGCATCTTCCAAGGGTGACTAGTGTTTTAATCTTCAGTTCAGTTAGATAGCTAACTGTGGCTGCATCATATACAACGATCACATACAGCTGGATATAGGACTGAGAAAAGTGGATTTACTGGAGAGGTGAAGGGGACAGCGATCCCATCATTAGCACTACTGACTGTAATTGGGAACAAAGCACTGTCATGCATACATTACTCACCCCTCCCATGCTCCAGATCAGTATAACACTGTCCTATGTATTAATTTCCTCCCATTTTTGAAGGAATAGGCTATCTCCAGCCTTATTTAATTACGTATTTTGCTAGTAAATCTCAAACTGTTAGCATACATTCGATAATAAACCAGAAGTTTGAAAGTACTGCTCCTGTAAGAAGTCTCTCATGTAACTATACTGGAGTATTTCAAGGCATTGTGCGCACTGTCTCCTCAGAATTTATTTCTGAGTCATATGATGGGTCTCTTATTCCTACTGTGTCAGAAATTAGGCAGCAGCTTTCAGTGACTTAGGAATAATACAGTGCTCAGACCTCCAGAGAAAGTGGTGAGACTGAGATGTCTCATCTGAGGTAAAAAGAAAACCAAATCAAACCAAAAAACTGGTGTTCTAGTGAAACTTGCAGGATAAGTGTCCCTCCAAGAATGCAAAGTGACCCACATCCAAAGGGCAGTGACAAGAAGTTTAATTTAGATTAACCCAGGAAATCTGTGTGCTATTTATGTTCAGTAAATGATGAAATGCTGCCAGGTAAACAGTAATGAGAATAATGCAGAAAACGCTGCTGTTTTTTCATTAAACCAGTTCAGCAGATATCTGTGTGCCTGCCTCTTTAGCTGGTCTCTGAGTGTTAACTCCCTCTACCTCCTCCTCCCAGTGCTGATGTCAGTGATGTTAGTTCCCTGGAGGCTCACCTGGGAGCTTCTGGGAACAGAAGCTCAGTGGCTGAGTGCCCTCCAGTCCAGAAGTGCTGCCGAGTCACAAAGTGCAGCTGTACTGAGCCCCTGTCTTTCTGTGGCAGCCTGGGTGGAGTGTGCAGCCCACAGCCTGGCCGGTAACCATAGCACTTGTGAAGATTTTCATGGCTGTTTTTAATTTAAGAAATTCCAAGAGTCCTTCCACCTCATGCTGTCCTTTCGGAGCATGCTTTAGTGCATCAGATTCCAGTCAAAAGGGGTCACTAAGTAGTGCAGAATTTTAAAAGCTAATTTTAAAAACTAGTTATAACTGGAATCACTGTAATGAAGGCAGGCAAAAGTTGCAGAAGAGTTTTTCCATGAATGAGAAGTCTCCAGAACATGAATCTTATTTGATGCTCATTCAACAGTAGAGGAGAGGTTTCTACTGGAAGTAAAAGGATGCAAATCCCTGGTTTTTTTTCTGTTCAAGGGCCTTAGATAATTGTACCTACATGTTTCTCCTCTCCTTGGAAGCTCTCTTATAGCTCTTGTCATCTCTTCTTCTCTCTCAGGACATTTTTTGCCTTGAATCTATCAGAACATTTTCCCATCTTGCCTTTCAAATGCCTCCTTTACCCAGTTGTCTGTTAACAATCATTCCTGCCTTATTATACTTGTTATTTCTGTGCATTTGTATCAAATTGCATTGTTCTGTCTTACCTAGCCTTGTATGTACATTGGAGCTTTTACAATTTAATAAGCTCTTCGAGCATTTGGAATGTGCCTGTGAAGCAATATGTGGGCTTATAGAACTACATAAAAGACTGATTAGTTCAGGCATAGTCTCGACATTCTGCCCTTACTGGGGATTAAGTTTAAGGTTAATGGCTTCTGAATGCCCTGTGGGCACATGCATTTCCTGCACATGACCTCTAGTGAATAGAATTTATGCCAATTTGTTAAAAAACACACTAACCTCTCAGTGTTACTATGATTTGTTGCAAGCCAACTGCTTTGCTAAGGCTGAATGAAGAAGGGTTTTACTAAAGGGACTTCATGAGACATCTTTCAAAATGATTGTAGGCCACTCTTTAAGAGAGGGCAGCTGGGGTGGAAAATGTCAGCACAGAAATCCAGCTGTTCAACTTGAGTAATTTTCTGATAACTTATGGAAGAGGCAGACTAAGCTATTTCTCATTCAAAATGAAGTAGCCTCATCCTGTCCATGATCCCAGAGCGCAACCTCAGACTTCAGTAAGACAGGGCTTGTGGTTTCAATTGAAACAGCTTATTACCCACAGATTGTGAAACCTGTTGTTTCAGGTTGTATCCTGAAATCTGAGTTGGACATGCAAGTTCTTGGTAAGTGTGTGATATTTAGATTGTAAGAATGTGTAGATTGTATATGTATAAAATTCAATACAGATGGAGTCAGGAATCTGAGCTCTGCCCCATAAAGGACATTAAAAAGTACTTCTATGATCTTAAGCTGCATTACTGACTTTGCAGATCATGAGCAGACAATGTGCCTGTTACTTATACCATCCTAATGTTTTCACCATTTTCTCTGGAAGAATGTGCAAGCTCTGTTGTGAATGGAAAAGCTGTTCCATAAGTACTTGAGAGTAAGTGTTGGCCGACAGGGTGAAAGCAGTTTGTACAATTAACGTGACCATATGACCTGTACCTCTTTCTACTTTCATTGTGCTTTCGGCTCTGCAGTGTCATTAGCTCGAAGGCAGTGGACTTTTCCTGTCTTTGCCAAGTACCATGACTTCCCAGCCCACACACTTTTTATTAAAATATTTATGTAATTTCAGGTGATGAGGTATGAAAATGTAATTTTCAAGGAAAACGACAACGTGGATCCAGCAACACTAAGTCTGTCCAATCCACGAGAAAAATGGCTACGCAAAAGGACACATGTCAAATTGAGAGTAAGTGTAAATCTGAATATATGGCAGCTGTAGAACTTGAGTTTGTCAGCAATTTAGAGTTTGATCTCCCAAAGCATGAGTTTATGTAACTGAATTACTAAAGAGCTGGAAACTGCTGCTGTAATCCAGAGGCAAAGAAATGAACAGAAAATAGAAACAATTTATTCTTGGTTTATCACTACATGTTGGGAGAAAGTATATTTCTTTCTTTAAATAACAGTGGGATCTTAAGTTTCAGTTAAGCAAAGAAGTTGCTTCTTCTATTTTCTTGAATTCTAGATGAATCCATAACTCAAGAAAAAAATATTTCCTTCATTATTCAGATGCTATTCAGATTTCAGTTAGAAATGTCAATTAAGATGCCTGCATCTTGCACATAATGGTGTGAATATGTGGCCCACTTGAAATGGAGGATACTTGGGATTCCCTTAAATGTTCTCTCCTATTTGATTATCTTGAGCACTGTCAGTAGAAAGTCTATTCAGGAACCCACCATTACTGGAAATCTGTCTCCAGCTGAAACAGTAATGCAGTTTAGCTAGGTGCTCTACCATGCACTGTGATATACCTCAGACACACTGTACAGGACTGTGTTTCTGCGTGACTGTTCATAATAACATAATAGAGCCAGTAGCCTCACTACAGAAGCAAACACCACCCTTTCTACCTTCTGCTCTTGTTTCAGAATGTGACTGCTAATCACCGAGCTAACGACGTCATTGCAGCAGAAGATGGTCCTCAGGTACTCGTTGGGCGCTTTATGTATGGCCCTCTGGATATGGTGGCTTTAACAGGAGAGAAGGTAAAGTCTCAGTAATCAATTTCCTTGTTTTTCTGAACCATCTTTTGTGCAAAACAGTTGCTGTTTTAGTAGCACAGGAATGTGGTACCAGAGAAAGCCTTACAGCAGGGGAAGTATGTCAGTAGCCCCCACCACTTCAGCAAAAATGTTTTCCTCTAAATAGATTATTGTGTACTTGAAGTCATATTCCCATTTCGGAAGGACAGAAGTGAACAATAAGCTGTGTTTCCACAGTGGAAAAACAGATTCATGTTATGCTTGGGTATTGAACAGAATCCTTTTATTAAAATCTCTTGAAAGAAATTGCTAATTAAAAATGTTAAGATTATTACTAATGACTGCACTGAGGAGAATTCCATACTCAGTAATGAATTACTGATAGATTTCAGTCTAATTTTTGGAGGTTTCAAATCTATATAGAAATACTGTCTGTATTTTTTCTTTTCACACTTCTATGTTGTCTCTCCAAGGATCGCGAGTAACTTTACATAAAAAGGCTATATTTCGTAATCATAATATGGAGAAGGAAAAGTGAGCCAAAACAGTTCAATGGCCACAGCTGTCAGAATGCTGTTCTAGCAGCTCTCCCATTGCTACTGATAAAAAGAAAATGCTGATCAGAAAGGAGCACAGTTGTGCAGATTTCTCAGAATGCCCTGTGCAAATTTAACAATAGTTTTCCTGAAGCACACTTGCACACACCCCGCCTGCCCCATCTTTATTGGCGGGACTTAAGAAAATGTAAGAAAGAAGTAGAAGGTCAGAGCAGAAGGGCTGAATAAAACAAAGTTAGAAGTATAATTCTCAAAAGAAAATATTTCTGTTCCTGGTTAGTTCTTATATTCCTTTGTGGGTTGGAAGGAAGTTGGATTTTCTCCTAGCAAGTCATGAAAATGTTTTCCTTGGCCCTTTCACAGCTAGTGATGCATTTGGAAGATGGAAATTAAGAAGCAGGGTACAAAGTAAAGCTTTCTCCTACTTATACCATCCAAGACTTTAAAAGTGGCAGTTGGTACACATCTGTATGCAAACTGAATTCACTTTGCAGTCAGGAAGCAGAAGAAATTAGTAGACCTGTTGTTTAACCCTGATAACAACTCTGATACAACAGTACCTGTCATTTTTTCCTCTGCGCCAAATCTTATGCCTTAGAAGAATTCAGTTCTGAATTTTGTAAGTTCAGAATAAATTTAGTGTTATTCATAGTTATATCCCAATGTTATAGAACATCATAATGTCCAAGAAGAGCATATATGCAGAGTTCTGTCAAGGATATCCCCAGCATGATCCTGTAAGCTGCTGGTGAATTATGTAGAACATTTGGCAGCATGTTGAGCATTGAAGTCCACATTAAACTTGTATGCCTAAGTTCTGTAAAAACTGAGGACAGAAGGAGAGCTTGGAAAATACCTCCCTCGTATTTGCTGGTGTACGTATTGGTAAAAAGTGCCAGTCCAAGTCTGACAAAGTATTTAATAAAATTTATGTTCATTTTTATTAAATATTTCAGTTAAGAAAACCATATTGATCAAACCTTTTGGAAAAAAAAAAAAAGAAAAAAAGAAAAAACCAAACCACCAATAATTTGAAGGGGTCAGGTTTTGCATTTTTAGGCAAGGTTGTGATTTGAGAAAGATTCAATTTTGCTAATAAAATGAAATTTTCCATTTTGTAGATTTAGCATGCAAAACTGTAACACACACATGCAAGCTGAAATGATCTTTTTTCTAGTTTAGAGTTCCTGCCAAATTTCTGAGTTCTGTGTCTTTCTTTGATACCTGCAGTGCTGAGTGCTTTAAATGATGAAGGCAATAAGCTCTTGGGTGTTAAGAAGCATTTCTAATCGAGAGAATCTCCTGTGAAGATTTTACTGAGTTTTGAAGTTCCTTCAAACTTCCTTGTAAGCTTTTAGTAGAAGCCATAGTTGGAGACAATAACATAATCTAGGCTTGGCAGGTCTTGTAAATAGAGGGCATGTGTTCCCTTCTATCACACCAGATGACTGATTTGTTGGCTTTGCAGGTTGATATCTTCATAATGACGGAGCCATCTTCGGGTAGGTGGGTGTACTTTGACACAGAGATATCCAACAGCAGTGGCCGGATATCATACAACATACCCAAACAGAAGAGACTAAGAGTTGGTGTGTATCCCATCAAAATGGTGGTCAGGTAATGGCTCCAAGCTGGAACTACAGCTGTGATGGGTTGTTGTAATCAGGGAGACACTGAGTTGTGTAAGATTAAAAGGAATGTGGAGAGAGATTTTGGTCAGTTATCTTTTCTTGGTCTTGTCACTGTGTTGTCAGCTTAGATTTGAAACAGTGATCATCTGTTTACTAGCCAGCTTGGAGGCATCCAGGCCAATGGGTTTATTCCTATTGCAACGCAAATCCTCAGTGCAATTCAATTTAGGAGCACTTGGTCTTGCAAAATATGGGACTGGATGACTGTAATCAGTCTTCTTATAACAAGAATGTATGACTTGGCATATTTTGCAGCCTGTTCACTGGGGAAAAGACTGCTAAAGGGTATTGCTATGTGTTCTTCAGGCTGAAAAAGAAGCTTTTTCTACTTAAATAAACAGTAGAGGATATACTGCCTTGTTCTCAGCCATCACCTGTTTATCTGTTGATGTCAGGCCTATCAAAAGAGTTACCTTAATTTAAATTGGGAAGAACAAAAGAATTAATCAGAACAGCACCTGAAAACAGTTCATTGACTTCCAATGTCAGCTCTCCTCTCTCCAGCATTTCTTAAAGTCTCTAGGCTAAGGAAAGCATGAAGAATGAAGACGTGAAATAAAATTTGTTACCCTAGGTGCAGGACTAGGGTATGTGCACTTTTAAAGAACCCTCATGTTTAGTAAAAGTCCAGTTTAATTTAATCCAGATTTTTTGTTTAATATTGCACTTAGAATAAAATTTCCTAGCCACTTAGGGAGTAGCTCTACAGTTTCCTTTGAACTTTGGAGGCTAAATCAATAGGATGAATTTAGCCAAAACAGAATGTGTTGTTACCAGCCAGTTAACCAAATCCAAAGTCAACTGAAAATCTTATGTAGTGCTAATTGAGAAGAAGTAGATGTTCTACCTCAGTGTAATAGAACAGACAATCAGTTCAAGAAGAAAGACTTACTTAAAAATGAATTAAGGTGTATTCAGAAGCCAAGCTTCCATAGGCTTTTAGACTGCAGGAGTAAGTTTTAAGCAGAAATTGCTCTTTGCTCACATACTGTAAGAATATTCATCACCAGGTATAAATTTCTATATCATACAATAATCATATTTCTAAAGGAAAGAAGATATTGTCTTGAGGTTACGTATTTTAGGAAACATGAGGTCATGGGATGGTAAGAGCTTTTGAATGCTTTGTGCTTTATTAATGTCTTAATGTCCATACCCCTTGAAGAAAATACATCATGAGGAGAAGATTGCATTTCACATGTGTTTTCATGAGAAAAGCTATCTCTGATTGCATTTCTCTGGATTGGCATTCCCATTGTAATTTGCAAGGATAGAGGGATGGGTAATGCTAGTACTACCAACTGTTTATCTAATGGAGAAAAGCTGATTTGTGCAAGTACGTGCCCACAAAAGGTGCATATTGATTCTTCCCTTTAATTTCTAATAATTCGACAGTAACTTCAGACTGCATGCAAAAAAAATGTAGCCAGTTTCTGTGTGCTGTGTACGTATGGGGGTGTAGGTGTGCGTATATACAGCATTCATGTCTTATATGTGTACATGTATGGAAATATATGTACATACACAGATAGCATGTTTGAGTAGTAATTTGAGTACTTCAGGCTGTTTGGGGGTGGTTTTCCTAGTTCTTTTAGGAAAGTACAAAGGATATTTATACACATCCGATTTCTTGGTCAGCTTCCAAATTTCTCTTTGGAAAGCTATTCCTAAAAGTCTAAGTTTTAATTGCCCCGCAGAGGACTGAAATCAGAAGCCCTATTTGAGAGTGATTTTTGAAGCTGTAGATGCAGACAGATATAATTTCAAGTCTGGAACATGAAGAAAATACATCCTGACATTTTGCTTTTTAATTGTATTTATTGCTTTGACTCTCCAGAGGGGACCAGAGCAGTGCTGCAAGTTACTTGACTGTGCTTCCCCGAGGAATGGAATGTGTTGTGTTCAGCATTGATGGCTCATTTGCAGCAAGTGTTTCAATAATGGGAAGTGATCCCAAAGTCCGAGCTGGAGCTGTCGATGTTGTCAGGTAAGTGAGGTTTGCACACTTCATGACTTATATCTCTGACTTTCCTCTTTGACCACAATAGAAGAGAGCAGAATAGGGTTTAAGGCCAGTATTCTTTGCAGATATATTGGTATATTTGTTTGGACATTAGGTCTGCCTGATTTTCAGAGGAATTTTAGAATGCTATGGTTTACTTGGAAATTTGTAGTTTAACTTGTGTAAAATTAACAGTTGTCTCTTGGGAATATGGCTTTAATGTGTGTGCAGTGAATTAATAATGATTGTGTGAGTTACTGTGGTTAAATGAGAGTGTGCTTTGTGTTCCACTATCTTCAAATAAGGACATATTTCTGCTTCAAAAATAGCAAATGCCATGAATGCAAGAGCATTTCTGGGAATTAAAATAAAAAGGCCTTTGAATTCATTTTTGCAAACTTATTAGTGTTGCAGTGGATGGGGAAATGCAGCTCTCATTTTGGAACTTGCACAAGAATGGAGGCATGACAGTTTTCAAGGGTTTTCACTCTTTACAGCTGAAGTGGCAGGAATCTTGTTAGAGGTTTCAAAGGCAGCAAGCCTTGATGCGAAGCAAGGCCTATTCTACATGAATTTTAAAATAGCTCTCATATTTTATACATTTATGTATTGAATAAAAATCTCTCTTGCTCCCCTCCATCTTCTTCAAGATGTAGACACTGTTAATTAATTTGCTGATAGGAGCAGAGACTTAGACATGCTGCTTTCCACTTTTTGAAGGGTAAGGTCTGACTTCTAACTGGGTCTGCGCTAATCAAAGAAATGCTGACCTGACTTATGGGTATTGTTTCTCTTTCTACACCTACATCATTCACTTGCTGTTTCTGACAGGCATTGGCAGGACCTGGGGTATCTGATTATCTATATTACTGGCCGTCCTGATATGCAAAAACAGCGTGTGGTTTCATGGTTGTCTCAACACAACTTCCCACAAGGGATGATCTTCTTCTCAGATGGACTTGTTCATGACCCACTGCGACAAAAAACCATTTTTCTCCGGAATCTCATGCAAGAGGTACTAGAAATCTGTTTATAACCTTAAAACTCTTTTTTTTTCAGATATTCAGTAAAGTTAATCTCCCTTCCTTTTGAACAGTAAGTCTCACTGCTCATAAGAAAGTCTTTTTGCCATTCCTCATTTCTCACTTTTTAAAAAGCAAGGAACGCTGATAAAACATCCAAAGGGGCTTCCTGCCATGACAAATGAATGAACCGCCTGTTCTTTCCTATGTGCTTACCTATAGCTCTTGATAGCATGCAGGCAGAGACAGATTTAGCTTTCTGTGGTTTACAAAATGAGGTTGTTAACAATGAACTCACCTGCTACTTCATTGCAAAACAGGTACCATCTTTGCAGTGCATGGTGTTCAGTACAGTGTTCACTTTGGAAGTAATATTTGTTTCAGTGCCACATCAAAATCTGTGCTGCATATGGTTCCATGAAGGACATTTCTGTGTACAATGTCTTGGCTCTGTCACCATCCCAGATCTACATAGTTGGACGATCAACAAAGAAATACCAGGCACAGTGTCAAGTAAGTAACTCTTGCTACTCAATCAGCAAGTCCAAGGGGAACAAGGAAATGTATGTGTGTGAATGCATGTGCAAACACATACCCACTCAATAAAGAGCAGAGACAGTGTTTCAGAGAAAGAAGGGCAGTTTTGGTTTCAGATGAGGCATTTTCTGGCAGGGTGGACAGTAAAGAGAATTGAGTGGTCATAGGTTGTATCTGCAAGCGCATGTATAGCGTATTACTGAATGACAAAATGGAGGCATCGAACTGGGATGCCAAAGATGGAACTTAATTCCTCATAGGGCTCACAGTTTGAGGCAGCAATAATTTGTCACTTCCTTTCTTTCTTTCCTGTTTCAGTTCCTCAGTGAAGGTTATGCAGCCCACTTGGCCTCGCTGGAGTTCAGTCTCCATTCACGACCCAAAAAGAACAACTCTCGAATGATCTTGAGAAAAGGCAGCTTTGGCCTCCACTCTCAACCCGAGTTTTTGCGCAAGAGAAACCATCTCCGCAGGACTATGTCTGTACAGCAACCTGACCCACCTTCTTCAACCCCCAAGCCAGAGCGTGCCCAGAGCCAGCCCGAATCAGACAAAGATCATGACAGGCATTTGCCCTCCATTGCTTGGGTTCGAGGTGGAGTTCATAAATTTGAATCTGTCCCCTAGGAAGCTTGGGTTCACCCCATTAAACCTGTAGACATGCCTCAAAGATTTATTTAGGCAGCTTCAAACTAAAGATGTAAAGGGGAACCTGTACCTCGGAGTCTTCCCTGCTCTGGAATCTGCCTTCTTACACTAACTGGGGAACTTCCAGTCTGTTCCTCTTGACACGTTTATTGGGAAATTTTAAACCAATCTAAAACAATCTCAAGTGCTTATAACATCAAAGGAACAGGAAATACCTATGGGGTTTTTATACAACAGATATAATAAAACATGCAATAAGAGAAAAAGCTGTAACAGGCTAATTTTACTCAGAAGGACTGTGGTATCAGCTAACTAGCAGCACCCAAAATAATATAAACAGGAGGTCCATAGGTTACAGAGAAGGTTTACGCTGTCAACATTAAATAGTTGTGTTTCCACTTCACTTTTGATAAAGTGATATACTTTCAAGGGAAGCAGTAATGGGAGCTACAATAATGGGTGGTCAGGATTTGTACAGCAAGATACTTTTTGGGTGCCTTAAACCCAAGATTTCCTTTCAACTTATAGTGTGGGTCAACAGACCCCAGTATGGCACTCATGTTCACATGAGGTGCTGGACATCACATAAATGGAAGGACTGCACTTACAAGCCAAA
>JAVHNF010035271.1:0-15976 GCA_034783455.1 Micropsitta finschii
CAGTTGCATCTTGGTATGGGGGTCGAAACTAGATGATCTTAAGGTCCTTTCTGACCCTAACTATTCTATGATTCTGTCTCCTGACACCATGGATGCATTCACAGCTGTCACCTCTCAGAGCTCTCTGTTGGTGTCCAGAACTCTGTAGCTGAATGCTAGCAACCACCCTGAGGTGGTGCATCACTTTCCTTTCTCCTGCATCCCCAGGATCCAAATTGGCACCCACCTGGGATACATTCCTGAGGTTGTATTTTCAGATCAAGAGATCAGAAGCTCCCCAGCAGCAAATCACTTACGCACAAGCACGAGCTGAAGCATTCGAGCATTCCCTCTGGAAGTCAGTATGACATTCACACTGTTAAGTGCTTCTCTGGATTGGTCGCAGACAGCTTGAACTTTGCTGTGTTACTTACCATAAGATTAACTAAGGATGAACAAAAGCAGAAACAGCTAAAACTTTCCTTTTAAAGAAGCTGAAAATGAAGACAAATATTTCCCTGAAGATTTTCCAACAGTAAGGTCAGAGAAAGTGGTGTGGAAAAGTAGGAGACCTATTTTCAGAGTTTTTCCACCTATTTTTACCAGCAAGCTTCAACTGATCTTCCTTCATATACTCATCACTGCACTACCTATTGCATTTGGGGTTTGCAGCATGTAGAAATCTGGAGGCAATAGCAAAGTAATAGCAGTTTTAATTAAGAGAAATTAATTCAGCTGTTCTTAACTAAACGTGCATAGGCAAGACGGGGTTTGTTCTATTACTGCCTCATGCCAGGAAATCTCTAAAGAGAGAAGAGACTTATCCAGGGAAACACCTGAAAATGCACTACACCTCAGGGCATTTTCTGTTCTTTGAAGTCACATCAGCCCTGGTTGGCATGAAAGTAGAGATTGGCATTGGTAGGCACTCAGAAAATGTTTCCGTTGTCAGACCAACTCTCCTTTTCTGGTGCTGACTGTGACTGAAGCCAGCCTGCTGCTGCAAAGGGGGAAATTGCTTCTGTGAGGACCCTTTTGGAAGGCACAGTGTGTAGAAAACATCCAGGCATTTTGGGTACTTACTTGAACACCACTAAGAATGTTGGATACTTCCCAGTTCACAAAGTACACACCAGAGCTACACCCCCTGAGCACCTTGAAGGGGATTTTAAAGTTCATTGTCAAAGAATTCATATTAAGCCAAGTAGAAACCCTGAGGTTAATGCTGGACTATTTATTTGCTTTACTCAAAGGTAGCCTGGCTCTGATCCTCGGTGCTACCCACCCACGGGCAGAGCCTGGAGGAAGATTTCCAGCATCTGTGATGCTGAATGTGTAGTAGATAGAAAGGCTGTGCTTGAAGGAATGGTCATTCTGAAGAAGATGCCTTCAGGTGGGTGAGGGAGGCTGCTGCTTATCATTTGAAACCTTTGGAAGAAAGGACTATTGAAAGCTATTCAGCTCCAGGAAATAATAAACTGCAAGTAAAAAGAGCATCCTACAACTTGCTGAACATGTATGGTAACTCTCACCAGTACACAGCCAGAGCTGGCAAGTCCACCAGACATTTTGCTTTTCAGTCCAGGGGTGCCGGCCTTTGCCATTGCTACGGCTTCAGTGAGGCTTCTGATAAAGCAAACCCACCTCGAACAAAACCTCACAGGTTTTGATCTGTCAAAATCATGAGAACTTAGATTGGCATATTTCACAGAGCCCTCATATTTCCCTTCCTACTGCCTGCAGTTTTCTATCATCTAGGGTACCATTTGTTCAATCAATTACAATGTGCTCTTGATTTCAGTCCCTTACTTTGCAACCTTAGTGCAGCTTCTTCCTGCAAAGGATCACAATATAAATCACTAGGTCACGGAATAATGAGTTTAGTATTTTTAAAAAGCCTCCCACACAGAGGGAGGATATCGACTGATGATTCAGCAGGTGATGGGCTGCAATGAGGGGACATTTTTTCCTTTAATTGCTGCTGAAAAAGGAAAAGGGAGCAAGAGAAGTGCTTGTATTTCTGAGACAAGAATCTAGGCTTCACTGGGCTAGAATCACTTAATAGGCTTGAGCATAAAGAGCTGGACAAAGCTAAAAGGATAAATAAACTGCTGAAAGACTCCAGTATGACTTTCTCTCTCCAATCTGCAAGTCAGATTAAATGTGGTTCTACCATCATGTAAATTGTAAGAAAAGACTGACTTAATGTAATGGTCCATGAACTGAAAGGGATGCAGGATCTCCTGGTTTCTCTGCCAGACCTGTTTGCCTATGACTGCAGGGCTAAATGTTCAAAGAACCGCAAACACAAAGGCCAGAAGGGACCATTAGAATCACCTCACTGAACTGTTAAACTGATTATCAGGTATTTTTTGCCCAGTAATTTCTGCACTGAGCTAGTCAGTTCTTTGAGAGAGGTGAGTATCACCAAGGACACTTGTGGCAAGCCTGGTTGGCAAAAGCAATGGGTGCATCATGTTTTCTTTCTCAAATTAGAGGTTAAAGATGCTAGCATAAAAGCTCTGTGAAAGGCAGAAGCAGCTTTCTCAGAAGCAATGTGAAGATGACATTAATGGTGTTTGTGTGAGAGGAGAACTCCCAGTTCTTGCCCAGCCCTCGTCGGAATGGAATTGCCATCTCTTAACAAGCTCACTCCTAACCATGGCAGCTGCCAAGTTCAACCCTGACCCAACCCAACTGCATCATCCTGGAAATGCGAGATGCCATCTCTGGCTGTTGACCCTACAGCAACTCAACAAGACGTCAAGATTCATAAAGAATCTACAGCTCTTGCCAGTAGATTTTCTTTCTTTCACTGCACAAGGGAGGAAAATCAAAACCTCAACCTGATGATTTATGATTTCTTGTCATGAAACTTTTCTTTCCCAGTCTTCCTATTCCTTTGAATAAAAGTTAATAGCTATCATGCTGCCAAAAGGACAGGAAAATTAATTGGGCAGCAGGTAGGATGATCTCAGAATCGAGTATAACAGAAATGAAAATATTTTGACAGACAAAAAGTAACGTTTCAACATCTATGAGCAGATGCTGAAGCATCTGAAGTAGCTGAGTGGCCATTTCTCTAGTGAAATTATGCTGAATTGTTTTAATCTACAGCAGCTTTGTGTAACATGCTGTTTAGTGTATGTAAATCCAAGGAATTCCCCCTCTTCTTCAAATGAGTACCAGTTATACACAACCCCCCCCTCTTCACCTACCACTTTACAGAGTTGCTTTATTCCTTGAAACAAACAAAACCACAACAAAACTCCTCCAAGCTTAAACCACATACAACCTCCTTCATAGGAAAGTTCCACCAGCCCTTAGAAATTAAAGCTAGACTACAAAGAATGCATTTGCACTGCTTGTTTCTACTCTGGCTTGTGTTTTCCCCTCATATTTTACACTCCCTCCTACCTGAAACTTTCTTATCTGAAGCTCATTCTCTCTCTCTTCTGTTTGCCCTGAGGTCAAATGTGTCATTAATTTCCATGATATCCTTCAGCATTTGCATTTCCCTGTGAAGTCCTCAGCCAGCTTGCTCTTTACTAAAGATTAAAGAAGGTTGTTTTCCATGCTGTTTTGAGTAACCACAGTGTGAAAATCTGCAAATGCCAGTCCCACTGTCTGTGCCTGCTCCCCTTCACTTAGAAGAGTAGAAACAGGAGTTTTTACTGTGAGGGCCCTTTGTACACCAAGAGAGATGAACATTACTGCAGAATTTACAGGCTGTGATGACGTCCTAGTGACCCTGTGAAAGTTACTGATATACTGATATACGGAGACAACAGAGCAAGATGATAGATAATAGTAGAAATACCTGAATCCTAGTCCGGCAGCCCCTGATCTGCAGAGATGCTCAATTCAGAAGTAAAATCACAGCTGACCAGTTTACAGCTTTCCTCCCAAGCTGAGCAGAAGGGGAAATCTGATACGAATCTTGTGTCAGCTTCTATCTGCAGGTCAGCATCTTCTGCATTTACAAGGTATAGGGAATGGCACAACTCGTGGGTTGTGGCTGTTGTGAAAAGCATAGGTGGCTTTGGGGATGAAAGGAAGATGTTTCTAGGATACTGCCTTATACACCAATGCCAATTAGCAGAAAAGTAAAAACAAATATCAAACCAGCCAGCTACAGTGATGGTGTTGGGAGCTCAAATGCATGTGCATGAGGAAAATACTGTGGAGAGGATTTCTGATATGTGCAGGGGGATGGAGTTGAAAAAGACAATAATATTGCCTGGACTGTAAAGGAGAATTAAAGTTAGACAGGGAGAGAGTAAGAGTGGGGAGTTCCACAGGTTAGCATGTTGTCTGGAGAAACAACCTGCTCTGGTTTCCTTTGATCTGGACCTGACAGCAGGTTTATTGAAAGTACCTAGCTAACGACTGGCAGGGACTGGGAACAACCCTTCTCTCATCCCAGCTCACTGGAACTCATGATTTTATAGATTTCTCATAGTTCCTACTTAAATGTTTTTTATGTACTTGCAGCTCGATGAGCACTAATCTCCTTATCTGCTTTCCGTTTCCTCAAATCGCATTTTCGTTCCCCTTGAACATTTCCCCTTTCTGAACAAAGTTTTGCACAGTCTCCACTCAAATGTGCATGGTGGATCTGTGTTTTACCATAACAAAGTTCTTTGCTCTTTTCCCTATTTCTTCTCTAATAATACATATTTTTTTTCTTTTCTTTTTAAATTTTCTTGTTCTTTCTTTTGTGTATCTTTTTGGGGAGGACAAGGGAAGAAAGGGGCATTGAACTTAGCATTGAACTGCTTTTTTCTCTGAATTGTCTATGACCTGGAGCACGATCAAGGGTCAGTAGGGAGAAAAAAGTGCAGGAATGAGACTGTCTATAGTGAGACACATGCTGATAGCCAAGGAGCTAGAGAAGGCACCAGTGGACAGGCAATATGCCACATGTTGAACCTGCATGGGAAGGAGGTTCCACTGAAACAGAAAAAGCAGGGGACAAAATATGGCACTAAAGTGAGCCAGCCTGGGTGATGGGAACAACCTGTTCTGCCCTCTCTCTTTTCCATCTTTCTCTGTCTTTTTTTGTAACAACTCCTTTTCTCCTCTCCTCTCCTTTCCTCTCCTCTCCTCTTCTTTCTCTCCTCTCCTTTCTCTCTTCTCCTCTCCTCTCCTCTATCCCAAGCCACCTAAAGAAGCATGACAGCTCATCGGTGATGGAGAGCTTATGGGAAGGGCTAATCGCTTTCCTTGCTTTGTTCAGATGTACAAACAGACCATTACTTACAATCATTACCCAGTCATCATATATCATACAGGCCAGTTCAATTTTCCAGACACTAAACATGTCACAGGCACCGTATTTGTCACTAATTGTACAATAGACTATGCAGGCCTGGTTTAGGACCTAGTAATTTGTTAATATAAGACATAGGACTTTGGCTTTATCTTGAATTTCCAAATGTTATTGAGGTAGTTAAATTTCTTATTTGTTTAAGAGGCACCATGAGCCACACTTTCTGTCACTTTTATGAAACTGTATATGAATCACAGCAATGCCCATATTATGACATTGCATTCGGTTATAATAGGGATAAAATTCCTAAGTGCAGTTCTGAAAAATATGGCCATTTCTTCCAGGTATGTTCAAATCTTGTCACTCTGCTTTTCCTTGTCTGTATGGTTCTCAGCCCATTTAAGCTGTATTTCAGAGCTTCTCATTTAGTCTTTCACCGTTACATAAGGGCTTGTGGAGCAGAAGCTTAAACAAAAAACTGGAAAACTGAGAAAACAAGGATTTGAAGGTCCTACTCTCACCCTCAGCTACATTTAGGTGATGACAACAAATGCAGTAGTGCTGCAGGGACATTCTAGGGACAGGAATTGGCCTCAGCTAAATCTCTGCAGTGAGACTATCAAGTGCTGTTTTAATTCCTTTACTCTCAGCCTATAGCACATGCATAGAGCCAAAATGTGTGCTTCAGTCCCTGCTCTGGGTACTGTGCAGGCTGGGGGTGATGTTCCAACTAGAAAAATGCCTTAAAAAGCACGATTCAACTTGGTTACATTTATACTACCATATGTAAAGTATTAGCTACACAGCCAACTACACTGGCTAGACACTGGCTAGTGTGCAAATGGGAAAACTTGTTGACAATGTCTCTTTGTTTTAGGGGTATTTTACAGGTTGTCCTGTAGGTTTTGGAAAGCATAGGTATATTGTAACACGCTACTTGGATGTGATAGTTCTGTGCAACTAGTTGAAACAGGAATTTGAATACATATGTGCCAGCTGCAGAAGTTTAGTGATCCTTGAGCTCCTCCAGCCTGGTCTTTGTGTGAGCAGCCACTGTGGAAAGCTCTTTCTGGACCGTGTTCCCCCCTCACTTTGTCGCTTCCTGAAAATTATTTTTTGGTTGGACTCAATGACCTTTTCCAACCTAAATGATTCTATGATTGTATTGGGCTCCCTGGAGTTTGTGCCCTGCTTTTTGGGTGAAACTGCACAGAAGATTCCAATGGGAAGCGTTCTGAGACAGCACCAAGAGGGCTGGAACATCCACTCAATGCCATGCAGAGTCTAGCTGTGATGTGTAAAGTGGTGCAACCACCAAGAGTTCTTGAGTGTGTAATCAACTGCCTCTCAACAAGCTTAATTTATTCAGCTAGAGTTGTTGCTGAAGTGATTATCAAGTGTCCTGCTCCAATAATTGCCTGGGTGTGGTGAGCTTGGGTACCTCTGCAAGTACCTTGCCAACATAAACATGGCCTGTAAACATGGATAACATATCCAGGCACCTGAGGAGAGGATGCAAAGATACTCCGGACAAGCTGCTCATGACTGATACATCCTCCTGTACTCTCATTGCTAAATCTGTGAGCTGCCAGTGAGCATAGTTTAAGCACCGATCTGCAACCAAAGCAGACAGACAGGTTGATGGAACCAAACCTCCAACCATCTCAGACTGCATAATATAAATTGACTGCCATTCCCAGAGGTCTTGTCACTAAACACAGTAATTTATCTGCTGTTTCCTGTGACACATCTGGAGAGGGGCTACTCACCATTTAAATGTATTTCCATAGAGGTTAAAGAATACTTTCCAGCCTGCACACCCGCCCTGTCAGCCTGGTGGTAACTTTAAGTCAAGTGAAGTTAGAGCTGTCTTCCAAGGTGTAGCAGCAATATGGGTTTGCCAGCACAGATCTCAGAGCCTGACCTAATTTGCCAGTCTTTTCAAATGGGATTTTTCTGCCAGTACCAAATCCAGACTCTCAAAACCTAAACTAATGTATTTAAAACTATATTATGCTATGGTCAATGATGGAAGTACTCTGTCATGTCATGGTAAACAGGATTAAAAAGTGAAAAAGGTAAGGATACCAAGAAAAGTAAGTTTCCTTTTATCCTGTGATATTTTTGGAAGACTTACTTTTTTTTGGGGGGGATGCATAATACTGATTTAAATCCTTCATAGTTGTAAATACTTGAAGTGCTGCTTAGGTATGGATGGAAGGGAGGAAACCATTCAACTTGGGGCTAGGATAATGTCTGCCAAATGGCTCAGATTCTGCCCTGCAATCCTATACACACACACACTGGCAGGGCTATGACATCTCTAGTCCTGGTAAAATCCACCTTGAACCTATCAAGGTATGATATATAAGGCAAGATTTGTATGCTGAGCACAGACAGCTTTCTGAGTTGGTTGTTGCAGCACAAATTATACTTTTGAGCACCCAAGTTCTAAGGAGAGAATAATTCACATCCCTCCCTGGCTCTTGCTTTCTACATTATGCTGATACATTTTTCATCGTGTTTGCTTGTGTCTGTGTATCTATAAGTCATGTATATGCTGCCAGTTACCTTTCAGAGCTGCCTGTAACGTGGCAGAGATTTAGTGGCTGAATGAATGCTGTCACAGTGGGCAAAATCAAGCCTTCATTTCCTGGCCTTCAGCAGTGTGATGAATGGGAAACATCTCCTTCCTTTGCTTTGCAGGTTGAGCTCTTCCATTTAACAGTGTTTGGATAATGTTCACTTTGTGCTCCAGGGGGACAGTTTTCTACTGTGTCCTTCAAAGTAGAAGTGATAAATATATACATCCCCAAACAAACCCCACAAAAATAATCTTTTAACAATTCCTGTCTTCAATAGCTCCAAGAATGTAAGAGAAACTGGAGACCTCGAGATGACTTGCACCACTGCATTCACTCCTGAAACCTCAGACCCTTTCCTGCCTTCACTGTCACCACCAATACAGAAATTCAAGTTTGTCAGCTCTAGGGATGCTACTCCTTGATAGCCCTGCTCTGGGCCACAAGCTCCCTTGAATGTGCTCATTTGCTTCCTGATCTGAAGTGTACACCCTCCACATAGAAAGCCATTTTATTGCAAATGCCAGTAAAGTTCTTGCTCCTCCTTCCTAAGACAATCACCTGGCAGTTGTGATGTGGCACTGACTGAATATACAACACAGTTTTGAGCTCAGACCTCTGTTCTTGCCTTATACCTCCATGTTTGGCAACTTTGAGAGAATGTCTCATGGGAAAGGCCCATATTTAGCCAGTCAAGGTGTGATGTTGCAAGGCCAGCACAAGGTTGATAGGACCTGAAATCTCCCCTTGCTTGATTCAGATGTCTAAACACAGGCATCTAATATGGTTTTGCTCCCTCACACAACCCATCTGCCTTCCAGCTGTCCCTCCAGGAGGGCACAGCTTATCCATGGGTCTTATGTCATTTCTACTGGTCTTGTGTGAATATCTAAGATAGCTGAGTAAGTCTAAAATAGACAGCTGAAAATTAACTGGAACATCCTGAGGTGTATAAAAAGGCAATATCCACCCTTGTCAAGAAAACTGGATGTCATTGGTGGTACCTTGTGAGTGGTGACATGGATGCACAGGCCACTCACCTGCCTCTCTCTATACAGGACTGCTCTGAAAGTCCAGGTGGTTTCTGGTAGCCAAACGCAGCTCCAAGGGGACGGTCCTTTTGTGTGCTACTTCATGGCACTTACTCATTAATTTCTGTGTTGCCCTTCCAGCACCCAACATTGCAAGCAGAATAGCTCTGTTCTTTATTTTTCCAGCACGTGACCATTTGCCTTTCCATGGCCTTTTTCCCTCTTTGAATGAAAAATGCACTCGCAGTGATTTGTGCTTTAAGGCAAGTTGGGATGATTATTTTCTAATTGACATTTGGAGCGTCCTTGTTAGTCATCATTTGTAATGCACTATTGTCTTTAAATGGTCATAATTATTAAAAAGTAATTGGTTATGAACTTCCAGGGGTTTGCCAACTCATTGCAACTAATTAAGAACGTTGTTTATTGTAAGCTCAACGGCTGGCATACACCTAAAGGAGCATTCATTTCCCAGTCTATTGCTGGTGTTGCTTTTGCAAGTTCTGCACAGGAGACACCCATTCTTTTTATTCCTCTTTTAAAGAAAGTTTTTTTCCAGGCTGAAAACTCTCTTGTCAGTGGTTCAACAAGTCAGGCAAAAGGAAGAGCAAACAGGAGGTAGAAAAGCAAGATGATGTTGCTGTTAGTGCAGGACCTGTGTAACCTTTGCTTTTCCTCCTTTTCCAGCTGTTTTTTTTTTTTTTCCACAGACTTTAACTGCTGCTTTTTAAGAAATTCAGGTTCTTTTGCCCTAAACGTGTCTAAACTCAAGTAAGTTAAACTTTCATTTTCTAAGCTGCTTTTCTGTTTGAATGGTGAGGAGCCCTTCCAGAACAGATGTAGCAAACTTTTTCAAAGGAAAGTGCTCATTTCCTAGGGAAGGACAGTGTGGTTTGCACTCCCCGCTACTGCAGTCATTTGAAACTCTTGCTGAAGATTACTGCCTTCTGCTGATCATATGTGTGAGGAAGATTTAATTAACTGAAGTTTGTAAAGCACAAGGAGCTCATCAGATAAAGGATGCTATTTAATTGCAAAGCTATAATATGATTTCTTGTTATTGTTTTAATACTGTGATTATTCTCAGAATGGTTTGTGGTTCAGTCCCTCTGTTCTGGCTCTTGGTGTGTTAAAGGAAATTCCATTTACTGCTGGTTTTCCTTGATTTCATCCTGTTGCTTATTGTCCCCCTGCTAGTAACTGCATTTAGAAATGCCAGCAGACCTATAGAGGAGAAATCTGGCTGAACAAAATGGTTCAATATCCAAAAAAGACAAAAGAAAAAAGTCAGAAAATCCAAATATTGTCCTCATGGGTTGAAAGCAAAATCTTTGCACAACTTGCTTCGCCTGTACCATTGCAGTTCAAGGGCTTGGATCAATAGGGAATCATTCACTGTCTCCAGCGGGCTTTTGGTCAGGTCCTGTGTGCAACTTGATTGCCTAATGAGCTCTCAGGAAGGGCAGCAAGCCATACAGGCAGGATGCAAGGACAGGTTCTCATTGTAGCTCTCTCAGACAAATACAATGAACAAAACCGTTCCAGGTTTGAATAGCCACTGGGTTTATATGAGGATATGTTCCACACATCAAATGTATGGGCACCGCATAGTCTAAAGGACCTCTATTTTTAACATGGGCTCAAGTATTAATGGAAAACGGGTCTCACAGTTACACACCTAACAGCCCTTGAGCTGTGCATGGCTCAAACCCTGATAGGAGAGTGCACCTTGTTTAAGTGCTTGCTTCTCTTGCCTTCCAGTAGGCAGCTCAGGAAGAGCTGAGGTGCAAGACCTGTTCTCATGGCAGGATTTGCAGACCTCTTCACACTGCAATAAAAATGAAGTGAGGAAAAGCATCCTTTTAGAAGTTCCCTTCTCATCCTGTTTTGGTGTGACATATTGCATGGAGACTTACAGGAGAGAGGATTGAATGCAATTCCTTTACCACCCAAAGAAGAGAAAAGGCATGTCAGCACAATGTCACGTTTTATCATCAGCCTGTCTCTAAGTCCTGTTGGGGCTCAGATGTATAGTCATGTGTAGTAACAGCTGGGGCAGGCCTGCAATCTCAAGTGAGGCTGTAAGCATGCTTCTGAGTTGAGACTCATTTGGTTTTTATTATATTGTCAGCCTAATATGAAAGCTTGACTTAGGATTCACTTTTAATTTACAAGTCAGAATCTGTCTCCCCATTGACCTCCCCTTTCACTGCCATACTCACAGAGTGGTTGGGGCTTTGCTAACCAGGGCAGTAAGGATTTAGGACCACAGCATGCTGGTGACAAATGGTCAGTGGGGGGTTGACCTTGCTTTAGGCAAAATATAGCATCATCTCTGCATCTTTGGAGTCAGACTAATCCAGTGAAACTGAATCATTTTCCTTTGCCTTAGCCTTACCCTGTTTCTGATGCCCACTTCTTGTACATAAGTGTACTGGGTTTGGCTGGGATAAAGTTGATTTTCTTCATAGTAGCTTGTATGAGGCTATGTTTTAGATTCGTGATAAAAACAGCGCTGATAACACAGGGATGTTTTCATTACTGCTGGACAGTGCTTACACAGAGCCAAGGCCTTTTCTGCTCCTCACCACACCTCACCAGCGAGTAGGTTGGGAGTGAACAAGGAGTTGGGAGGGGACGCAGCCAGAACAGTTGACCCCAACTGACCCAAGGCATATTCCAGACCATATGGCATCATGATCAGCATGCAAAACTGGGGAAGAAGAAGGAAGGGGGAGATGTCCAGAGTGACGGCATCTGACTTTACAAAGTCACCATTAGGCATGATGGAGTCCTGCTTTCCTTGGGATGGCTGAACACCTGCAGGCTGATGGGAAGTGGTGAATGAATTCTTTCTTTTGCTTTGCTTATGTGTGCAGCTTTTGCTTTACCTGTTAAACTGTTCTTATCTCAATCCACCATTTTTCTCACTTTTACTCTTCCCCATCCCACTGGGGTGGAACAATGAGCGTCTGTGTGGGGCTGAGGTGCCTGTTGGGGTTATCACAGCACTTTAGGGAACTGTCTGTTGCCTATTTCTTATACATGTTTGTGTCACTTCAGGGCACTGAGCTCAGGAAAGGGCCAGTGCTGGAGAAGAGCTCAGAGCCCCTTAGACAGTATGGCTGCCAGTTACTGGATGATGAAGTTACACAGATCATCGCCAGCATGAATGGACATCACAGTCAGATATGATTGAGCACAGATGTTCAGATCAGTAGAATATAAAATAGGCACATTAGGCTTTGCACACAAAGCTAGGCGACGAGTGCTTGCTTCCAGAGCAAGCCAGTCTTTGAGACAGTCCGAGGTTGCAGCTCTGTGCTCTGCCATCTAACAAGTTCAAGCAGTGCTTCATTAGGCTGTTGAGATCTGTGTAGGCTTGAATCAAACCTCTTGACAGCATCTGAGTGATGCTGTGTAACATGCACTCAGAAGAGTAAGACAGGCAGTTGATATGCAGTCCAGAGCTGGGAATAATAACAGTGCTCTCTCTGTGTGTCCTGGTGGTAAAAGAGAGGCTTATGGTGGCCTGAAAGTGGCAACACCTGTGAGTTATAAGAACAAATGTGGTCAGGGATGCACCTGGTTCAAAGGAAACTGGAAGTTATATCCAGAAACTACTTTCTGGGAAAGCATTATGGGTTGGAAAATAAATAATCCATTTTCATTACAAAGATAGTTTTAATAAGATATCATTATGGTGTCCTTAGGTTCTAATCGTGCACATTTCATCTACTTACATGAGAGATTATCTTCCCTCACTCTACTGCTTCAAAATGCAAGTGCTGGCAGAATGTCACTGACTGAAAATCAAGTATGATGTTGTGCTCTTTAATACCCACAGAGCTCAACCTGGCACTAGAAAACCCTTTGCACAGCATCCAACTGATGTGCCTCGGAGCTGATTTGGAAGGGACTCCTGTTAGATGGGAAAGAATCCTAAACCCAAAGTGCTCTGAAATCAAAAATCGTTGACTGGCTTTAATGGATTTTGAATCAAGCCTCTGCCCAAACTAAGACTGGCAGAGGGAGACTGTCACCATTTCTAAGCCTTGCTGAGGGGTGTTGTGAAGGTGGCCACACATCCATAAAGAAGGGATGAGATGGTGGTCTCATATAATATCTTTTCTAGCCTTGGTAAGGCTTGATGGGAGTGCAGAAAGATGGGGTCCTGGGAGAAAGAGGGAGGAATAGGGATAATACTCTTCCCAAACTCAAACAGGGAAAAACATGTCCAAGAAGGAGAGGTGTTCAGGTAACATGGCACTGGGGACCTCATGCTCTCCCAAGGGGCTGCTGCAACAGGGTGAGCTGGAGTCAAGGCCAAGTCAAATCAAGGTGTTCGAAATGGGAAAGATGTTCACTAAGGACTAGCTTCAGTGCTGAAATTTTCCTCCTCCTCACCTTCTCATTACCCATTTCCCATTACCCAGTGTAACTCCTTAGGCCTAGTTTGTGACTGAGATGTGAACTGCTCCCAAGTCTTTTTGCTGCTTTGTGTCCATATGGTGACTTTCCCTGAGTTGGTATATTTTCCTCTTTGAGGTTATACAGGCAGGATCAAACGTCCAGATAATGTGACTATGCTGGCTTTGTACATAAAGATGTCTTAATACACTTAATTATTAATAATCTATAATCTCCTTAAAAATTTTCATTGTTTTCAGAATTTTAGGTATTTTTCCCTTTGGAACCTGAATACTTTCACCTTTTCTTTAGCCTTATGAAAAAAGCTTATTTTTTTCCCATTTCTCATTCCTCCTTTCCCTTTCTTCCTCCCACAGTGAAGGTGAGGCCCAAAACCTTGTAATGTGCAGCCCCAGGCAGCAGGGTTGACCCCAGCAAGGAACTGCTCCAAGAACCAGGCACATTCCATCAAGTTCCTTGTCTGAATGAAAAGCTGAAGTGGCTTTTCTGTGCAGGGAGGATTGAAACCAGATCCTGGTATTAAATTTGCTAAACGGAAACGTAATGATTTATGAGGGAGGTACTGAACCCTCAGAAAGAATTTGGCAATAATAATGCTGGGTGAACGGCAGCACAGAACAGGCTTCAGAAGCAAATGATCTGCTAAAAAAACCCACCAAAAACAAAGCAAAAAGCCCCAGCTAAACAAAGCTACTAAATATGAACCAGATAAAAACTTTAATTATGTCTAATGAGATCAGCAAAGCAAACAAAGGGCTGAAGTGGGATTCATCTGATATAACCAATAAGAAGCACAGACAATATTCTTTTACAGTCACGCTTGAGAAATTGAAAGCCTGCAATGTATTTAACCACACACCAGCTCTGCTGGCAGATATGTAACTAAATCCCAGGCATTGCTTTGGGGAAAAAGTAATATTCAAACATCTCCATAACTTTTCATTTTTGTGGAACACATGTGGGCAAAATTCAAAGGGTACTGGAAGTTTTAGGTGAGCCCTATATTGAACACAGCAAGGGCTTTAGTGCTGTTTAAAAAGGCTGGCTTATTGATGCAAATTTTAGCCAGTTTGGAAAACCAATGCTCTGAATATAAGAGAAGGGGTGAGGATGTGTGCTCATGGGTTTGTGCATGTTTAAAGCTGATTCAAGAAGGATGTCTCTTCACTTAATTAAAACAATAATTATAATGAAAATAGGAGGAGGACATTGTGGCTTTCCACATTGCTCTGCAGTGCGTCCATGCCACAGTTGGATCACAGCAGTGGATGCTGTGGATCAACACTGAATGAAAGAGCCAAATTGCAAGTGAGCTGCTTGTGTGAGCCCTTCCCAAAGCTAACCCATCCCCTGATTTCCATGGGACAACAGGTAGCTCATGGGATCACTGTGGTCAGGTCTTCATCCAGGAAAAGAAAACCAGGTGCTGAGGAAAAGGGCAATAAATGTAAGCAACAGCTCTGAGGCAGTAACCACGTATTGCCCTCAACTACAATGACACATAGCAACATGTATAAAGATCTGGCTCCTATGGGCTCTGTCTGACTCAAGGAGAATTGCAGTGATTCCACCCCTCCTGGGAAAGAGTGGTGGCCCACTGCAGATGGAAACATTTCTATGGGGTTTATTGCTTTTCTAAGGCCCGCAGGATACCTCGCCCTTGCATTCCTTTGCTTCTGGGGCTTTTTCATCACTGGACTTTTAATATTGCAGCTACATCACTTTTTACCCCCAATTTTTTTTATCCTGTTGCTTGTTTTTATTTCTCCAGCCTCTCCACACCGTGTAACAATGTGTGTAAAAGGGAATATTTACTTTTGAAAGCTACCTGCCCTGAGAGCAGTAAGACATTCCATGTAACAGCTGTGGCCACTAATTCACTGCAACTGCAGTCTGTCTTCTCAGCATCAGCTACATTTCTTTTCCATATGTTCACTCCCTTTTAGCTTAGTTTTCCCATTACCCTGCAGTAATATTGAGTAACTGCTTTGGGCTGCATTCAAATGCAAATTAATATCCCCTTCTGCCCATTAGCTCTTCTGTTTCTTGTCTAGCCAAAGCAACTGGAAACAAGTGAGGAGCTTGGTTCAGTGGTCGGACAGAGGGGCCCTGTCTGGGCTGAGATTGCTGTTCATCCCCGAGAGCAGACATGAAACAGCAGGCTGCAGAAAGGAGAGGTCCTTCATCAAGATGTTTCCTGTCAAATAACCCCTGAACTCCAACCATTCAGCATCTGCTGTAGCTCTCTTGAACTTCAGTGTTTGACGTATATAATTCACACAATGCCTGTGCTGTGCTCTGGACTGGAAACATCCTGTGGGTTGACATCAAGAGACCTTTAAACAAGGCACGGGTGAGCCGCAGGGAAGAGAGATGTCACTGAGCAAACTGCATGAGTCAAAACTTAAATATCATTAACGAGCCAATCTGTTAAGCTGGAGAAACCTTTAAGCAGGCACAAAGTTCCACAAAACAGGGGATATAGCACGAATGTTGCTGATAGCACAAAGGGAGGGGAGGGGATGGAAGAAAATGCATAGGAGAAAAACTGACTGTTTTTCCTCATTCTAGGCAAACGTTGTGGTCTCTTTCTTTCTCAGCTCTTTCAGGATCACTTGGGACAAGAAGTGCTAGCACCACACTGGGAGGAAAAAGGTGGTGTAATCAATTCCTTTGTGCCC
>JAVHNF010035276.1:16801-27174 GCA_034783455.1 Micropsitta finschii
GCTCAGGCATCTCTGTCTCCAAAGCAATGAGGTGTGTGGTTTGAAGGTGTTCCATCACCCCAGCCCAGTGCCACCCCTTCTCAATCACCTGTTTTCTGATGGCTTACCCCTAAGAATGTTTTATTTTTTTATATTGAAATGCTTTATGATTTACTATTTTCATTCTTTTTAACACAGGTATAGAAGGTTTCCTTGCTGCATGGAGCTTTCCTCAACCACGCAGCACTGCCAGCCTGTCAGCTATAACATGTAGGGTTCATGACAAACTCTGGTTGACTTAGATTTCTTTTCCCCTCAGCTCTCAGAGCTCCATTGCTGAGCATGAGCAGCAGCTCCCCTGAGGAAAGCCACTCATTTTGTTGGCAAGTGTACCATTGCCAAGAACTATAAAAGAATCTTGGTGTACTGATATGAAGAACAAAGGAGTCAGATTTAAAATACCTTTAAATTATGTGAACCCTTTTTTCTGCTGAAACTGATTTTTATCTCTTACCAAAAGGTTCTCCCATCTGAAACCCAAGGCCAGTGTATTTTAATGGCCGAAGACTGATGTGTACAGAGAAGAATGAAGGTCACGGCTCTCTGCATGACTGAGATTCAAATGGTTCTCTCCAAGACTGTGATTGCAGACAGGCAGGACTTCCTGGTGGATAATCTTGGATTTTTCCCCTGCCACCTTTCCATAGACGCATCCTGCATCTTACCCACACAGCTCAAAAACATGTATCAAACAAACAGGAAACATCATTAGACTAAAACAGTGTGCTATTTCTGTATTATGGGCAGAGCTTCTGTGAAGCAGCTTTCAGTGCTTTCAGTTTCGCTTGTGGGATCCATGTCTGTGATGTCCTCCCAGAGAGGAGCTGGAGGGACCCTCTGCAGCCATGAGTGGTTCACCTGCTCATAACTTTGGTAAACCCTTAACCATTTGGGCTGAGGTTTTCCATGGCCTCACAGCTGCTGGAGATAATATCTCATATCTGCCAGAAATAATTTTGTGAGAGCTTCAACAGCAACAAAAAGGCATCAAAAGCCTTGACCATTGGCAAATGAGTACTGCAGCCAAGCCACAACTTCTGCACTGGCTTAGTTTTAGTGCTTTCTGATGTATAGCTGAGCATCAGGTCAAAAGTCAGACTTTCCATTACCAGACACATAACTGTGCACAAACTATATTATGTTCCCATCATACCAGTAGCACATAAGACATTTAGAAAAAACCCTACTAGTGGAGTCGTTTGTCCATGTGGAGAAACAGGAGAAAGGGGAATACTGCAGAAAGAAGCACTTTCTTTGTTAACCATCTGCTTAAATACTCCAAATCAAATCAAGTATATTTTTAAGGACTTTAAGACACATCTGCAAAATCCAATTAAGCTCCTTCAATCAGAGGCAGTGCTGCAGCCACTCATAAGTGCAGGCAAAACCACATGTTAACAACTAAACCCCATGGTTCTTTATGTTGGCCTCAATATTTACAGGCCAAAATAACTTAAAATATTTTAAATAATCAAGATTTCTTTTTCCTTCCCTCTTTTTCCCCCCGCAGACTAATCCTGCCCGGACCAATTTTGCTGGACAACACTGAAGCAGATATCACCCAAATTTTAACAGCTCTGGTGCATCCAGCCAAGAACTCAAGGAATGGGTAATGCAGACAGGCAGCGGAGAGGCAGGAAATGAATCATGGAGCCTGAAGCACAGCTTCCCATAGGACACTTTCTGGAGCCTGCCAGTTGTTAATGCACTTCAATTCAATTTGTCTCTGCCAGTGGCAGGGCACAACTGGAAGTCAGCAGCTGTGGCTCACACTGGGGACTTTACAAGTAATAGTAATTTTCCTCCACAGCTCAAAATATTCCAGAAAAGAACAGCCTGAGATACCACATGGTGTCCCTGGACCACTGAACCCATCCTGGGCTTTTGTTTGTTTGTTATATGCATGGGGATTTTAAAATAGTACAGGGAGTTTGAACTAGTACAGGGCTTAAAGCCAAGTGCAGTGGTTGCCAGTGCAACTGAAAGAAAGCTGCTGCAGAGACTTGGCAGTGATTTTATTGTTACGAACTGCATTTGTAAGCACTATTAGTACACATTAAAACTGAAACAAGTACAGGTTTTACTGGTGTAAATGGATCTTAGATCAAGATACAACTTCTATTAAGCTACATGGCTATAAAGCATCATTGGTAATTTGTTTTCTTGCCTGTAGCACATAATACACACACTGTGCATACAGTGCTATTCAAGGAGTTAATAATAAGTGGTACTAAGATTTCCTCGGAAATCAGTGTTTCTATTGTTAAACTCTGGTTGAAATGCTTAGAACTACAGCAAAATACAATCTTTTAGGGTTTTTTTTTCATGCTGAAGGTTCCTTTAGTTTGAATTTATGAGAAGAACAGCCAGTCAAAAGGATTGGCTGTGTCTTAGAACAAAATCGAGCACAGGATTTTGCTCATGTTTGAAAAAATTCCAGCAGAGGCTCCAGTTCCTGTACTTTGGGTTTCTGAGACAATGTCAGAGATGTTTTGGTGAATCCCTCCCCCTGCTAAGCTTGTTGAGGTACAAGTCCATGAGGACACTTGGTAACAGACCTTCCTACAGCTCCATAGCTGACAGTATCCCCACCGCTGTGCTGCCCAGGCAGGTGACTGCCCACTGCAGGAGCCTGCCCATGGATGCAGCCATCCAGGGAGGGAGATGAGAAGGAAACGAGCTGAGCTGGTCCATGCGCTCTGTTAGAGCCTCTATTTCAGGCCCCAGAGGGGAAAAGATGTGAACTGAAGCATAGGGGAAGCTGTCAGGAAGGAGAAAGATACGTTACCTGGGAAAAAACTCAGGGAAAACAGCTGGCAGAAAGAAGCTGGGTCTGGAGACAGAGTAGAATCTGCCAGTGGCCACAGAGGACACTGGAGCCGAGTAACGGGAGCTGGAAGTTGAGGAAATTCACAGCCAAAAACCGTGTTATCGTTAAACAGAGAGGATGGAAGCCTTCTAACCCCCACCAAACTACACTCAGTCCTCTCTATTGACATCAACTGGGCACAAAGCGGCAGTGTGTGACTGCTGATCTTCAGCTGTCATCTGTCCTGGCTCAGCTGAACCCAGAAGCAAAATAATCCTGGTGATTGCTCTTTGGTAGCAACCTTGTGTCTGACTTATTTCAGACTTCTTGTGGGATCTTAATGATGGCACATGTTAACTCGCAGAATGAGGAAAAGAGGTGTTACATGCTTATTTGACCTGAAAAGCAGTGCTGGTGGCAGATACAAAAGACCATGTGGACAGATACAGCTGCCCTTCAAAGTTTCTGTAATGCACAGAAATAGATGTGGGGCAATTACTTTCTCTCCTGTATGAAAGACCTATTTCAGATTTATAGTCCCCAAATAAAACACTACCTGCCTCCTTGTTCTCTTCTCACTAATTTCCACTTGTAATATCTCTTCAGCTTGCCAGTTTATCAGTTTGTCTGCACAAATGAACACACACATGTTCAAATCAAAGACGCTGCACAGTAATGGATAAACAGAATGAAGATGCCATTTCTTACCTTTTCTTTTTTCTTTGCATAAATGTTGCATTGGTTCTAGTGTTTTGCAATCCAAGAAACATTAGGGTTTAAGTAAGTCAAGCATTCTCTTACATATTGAATCAGAGCTGTTACTCTTACAGTAAAAGCACAGTTTTCCTTGCTTTTATCTGGTTTAGTCTGAAGGTGCTTATTCTTAAGAGAGTGCACGAAGTGTGAAAATATTTTATCTATTCCATAGAATAATTGTTTTGTTTAAAGCACACCTAGCTTACTTGGTATTTGAGCTAACAGTCATTCAGCCTGCCTGGTCATCAATCACAGAGATTACATACTGGAAATGAGACCATAAGCATTTGAAAAAAGGAGATGGCATCATGTATAAAACACCTATTTCTCTCTTTATCCCAATATCCCTTCAATGGACAGGACCAATAAAGGCTATTACATAAACCAAGCAGTTTCCAGAATGGGAGCTGGGGGGAGGATTTCACCTGGTGACTGAAGGACGTGCGGTACTTAAAGAGATGTACAGGGCCAGGTTTTTGTGCCTCTCCCCCCACATGCAGGTAGCAAGCACAAAATGCACCATCCTTATAAAAACAGTGAACCCAGACTCTACATAGTTACAACATTTTTCAACAGTTGCAAAGTCTGCAAATTTCCAACCACCAGTATTCCCTCCTCCTTGGCTAAGGCCGCTGAGAGACTGTCCAAGAAACACAGGGCGCGTACCCAAATATAAGCTATTCACATAGACAACCTTTTATACCCTACCCGGTGTTTCAAAGAAGCTGTAGTGCGATCGACAAGCTGTTGAATTTCATAACGTGCTCACAAAATGAAAAAAGCACAACCCGTGAGGGGAGATGTAATCTCACCTCATTAAATTCCTTTTTGAAGCCACCCCGTGACCTGCTACTCACTGCTCCGGTGTGTTTAACTCAATATCCATCCTTTCACACACTTGAAAGATGGGGAGAAAATAAAATAGGAATATTTTCTTTTCCTCTATTAAAATTTATGAAATTAAAATAGCTTCAGGTATGCTGTGGGAGCTGCCAAGAATATCCTGTGAAAGGCAAATTAAAGCTTCAGGGTTGGTGCAAGTAAATAACCATGTGAAAACTAGTGGAACTTTTTAAGTTTCAGCTTCTTCTTCGTAGTCTTTGTTGCTGTCTTGCTATTAAATATTTTCCTGGCTTTCCTTGTATAAAATAAGGAGTGGAGCAATATTAGTATTTCAAGGAATATACCAACAGACTTTTCCCCACGTTGGGAAATAAATGTACACACCTTAAGTGCAGCTCCTGGAGCCCCAGAATTCCCTGATTAGAGGGACTGTAAAGTCCTCTTGTTCCAGTTTCCAGTTCCTACTGTGCTTGCTTGAAGTTCCACATAATATGGACTGCCCTTTCTGTAGAACTATAGAATCACAGAATGGTTTGGGTTGGAAATGCAAAAGTTCAAGGAAACTGAACTGTTCACTGATACTTTCCAAGCAGCTACTGAAACTGAGAAAGGGTTCAAAATAAAGCAGCTTCTTAGACTCTGTTCAGCATTTAGCTACTTGATATTAACAGCAACAAAAAACAACAACCCAAACACAACAAAATAACTCAGAAAATAAAGTCCCAAAGTGCTAATAAATGCAGCTAAATTGTGCCTGGCAAGGCTAGAAACTCTGTCCTCAAAATTCCAGCCCTCTCACAGGAATTCATGTCTAGTGACAAGTGCAGCCAGCATCCTTAGTGGACTGGGTTCTCTCTAAAGGCACGGGCTGGCACACAGATGCTTACAAATCCTACCTCATGTTTCAGAGAAGAAAGGCTCCAAGTTCACAGCCTTTCAGTGTCATCTTGATGCAGCCAAGAGTGTAGTCTCTGAGCTACTGCAGGAATAACCTTTCCTACTTGGCATTTGCCAACACACTCGACAATGACACTGTGGTAAATATGCCAAAAGCTGAAAATGCCTCATGTACAGCTCCAAGCACTACTAATCTTGGGAAATGCATGGAACACAGCAACTGTTGGTATCTAAGAGGGGAAAAAAAGAATCCAGTGCAGCTTGTAAAGTTATTGCTATTGAAAACATGCCCTCACTTCATGTCTTACAATCTCCCTTTTAACTGGAAACTTTATAGTTTGTCTGAGCTCAAATTTTTACTTATTTTGAACAGCATTATGAAAATCTGCTTACATATGCACACATGTATTTGTATAGCAATGCATCTACCATGCATATGGAAAACAAACGGCTCCTTCTCTCTCCTCTCTCTCCCCCCCCCTTGCTTTGTTCAATGTTTCCAGACCACTAATCACATATAGTGCTTTCCAATGGGCACTTTGCAGTCTTTCTTGATATATGGTGCTCAAAATTCATACTAGCTACAGAATCCTTACTCAATCACATGGAGCAGGAGACTTCATCTCTTCTGCAGAATAGACTTCTCTTTGGACTCAGTTGAAAGCAATGTTTGCCTTAATCCCAAACCAGTCTACCACATTCAGCCTGTGACCAGTACCAACCCCACCCACCACGAGTGGTTATTTCTTTGCCTTGCCCTTGAGCTGCTGCTGAGCTGCAGCATCCTGCAGGAAACCCTGATGCAGACTGTGGATGGTGAAGAAATACGAAGGAAATGGACTGCAGAGAGCAGCTTGGCTCACATGCTTCTACTACAGTGCTGCTGAGTGCTAGGCTAGATGAACTGGTCACCTGACCCATTAAAGCATTTTGTATGTTTTTACCATTACTCCTATTTTGCAAAGTCATTTAGAATTGTAACCTGGTCCTTTAACACATTTCCAGGTTGGTGTCACCTGCAGATTTCATGTGGCTATTCCTTTCCATCATACTCATAGATTAAACCAAGAAAGAGTATTGCATAAATCACAGACCTCTCTGCAAAGCCTATCTTGCAGTATCATTCTGTCTTGATGGCAAACCATTACAGCTACTCTTGGCTTCTTTTTTTAAGCATGACACATTTCCTTAGCACATTCATGGGAGTTTCATGTGCAACAGGGTCAAATGCTTAATGCCAAGGATATGAATGTGAACAGTTTGTTTAATACTAAACATGCCAAGGAAAGTGATGAAAACCAATCAAAAAACAAACTTGTATACTTAGAGCACAAGCCAAACCACTGTCTTTCCTGTACTGCATAAACTTTTCAGAGTATTAAAAAGGCACAACCTCCACGTACAGAAAGAAGAGGGAAAAAAGAAATTAGAAACAGGGAGATCTTACAGCTTAATTCAAATATACCGGTACCAGTTTTAACACTTATACTATCTGCAATAGGTCTGAGGTCTAATTTCTAACACTTCGGTCTGACATACACATGAGCTACTTTTAAACACCTCATATTTGTATGAAAACCAGGGGAGGACTTCTCCTGACTGGTCACAGAGTTCATCTCAGCAAAGTACAACTGTAGTAGGAGAGAGACAAGCATTAGGTCTGTACTAAAATAAGCAGTATTTATAAAGAAAGACTTCCTTCTCCTCAGTCCCAGACTGTTATATGTTATATGCTGTCTAACAACTACAATTATCAGGTCCATAACTCTTTGGAAAAGGGACGTGAAAGCATACATCGTAAAGCCCCCAAAACATTCTATCAATCATGTGAAGATATTTAAATTCTTCCACTTAACAATATTCTTTTGAAAGTCTGTATGAAAGTCTTGGAAAACTGTGCCCACGGGGCACATCACTCTCCCAAATACTGAACAACAGGAACTTTATTCCCACTTTTATCCACAAAACCCCTTCAGCCTGAAAATCTATTAAGCAGCTGCACTGAACAGGGACTGTACTCTTTGCCACTATTTCCTGGTGGTAACTGATCCTACTCATGTTCTTCATTATTTCATCGCGGCAGCATAGCAAGGGTTTTCCCACTGTGTAACCACAGTTAACATAGTTTCCATTGTACTATAACAGAAATCTAAGAACATACTCTTTGAGAGCTGAAAGCTGAAAGATAAGAATGAGCCATTAGTGCCTGCACAGCCTTAGGTCTCACTTGCACGGCACAGTTGCAGTTGCCGAATAATAAATGTTTATGTTTGCAAAGGTAAGTGAACAATTGCTAAGGGATAAAAACAAAAGTCTTGTGGAACTGTTTTGTGGTTTTATTGATCATTTGCATTATGAGCACTACACCCCCCCAAACGATGTGCTTTTCAACATGGGATACTTTAAATACTTTTGAAAGAATTAATGAGTCACCACCTCTTTAAATTTCAGCATTTGGGGGGTGGGAGAGAAAAAGAATCCCATTTCTTGATCATACCAAGCTAGTCATAAAAAACCACCTGCACAAAAAGAGAAGTCAGCCTTACCCCAGTTCCTGCAGATGCATTAACAAACCCTTGGAATTATTCAGCATTTACCGTGCAGGTTGGGACGGTGCTGGTGGTCAAAGCCTTCTATGCTGGAGTCACGTGGGAAGGAAAGTCTAAGCATCATAGATTCACCTACTCCACCTGAAATTATTTTGTCCACAACGTGTATTTTAGTGTTTGTTGAAGGCCAAGTGTATTTTTGCTGTATTGTGAATTCTGCATGTGGCAGCCTAACTCATGGGGCAGCTCTTATTAGTTACTGCTATAGGAAAAACGCAAATGACCAAAACTCTTTTAGTAAAAAACCAACTTCTAACTTTTCCTCTTAAAATTATCATCTAGTAGAGAGACTGAAAGCACCACTGATGCTGTTAACATCCTGATTCAAACAAATATACATCCAACATTGTATTACTACACTTAAAAGTACAAGCATCATCTGAAACCTTTAATTTTAGGTTTAAAACTTAATATAGCAGCATTTGGGAATCTGAAGGGGGCCTACAAAGATGCCAGAGAAGGACTTTTCATCAGGGACTGTAGTGACAGGATAAGTGGGAATGGGTTCAAACTTAAACAAGGGAAGTTCAGATTAGATATTGGGAGAATTTCTTCCCTGTGAAGGTGACGAGGCGATGGCAGAGGCTGCCCAGAGAAGCTGTGGCTGTCCCATCCCTGGCAGTGTTCAAGGTCAGGTTGAACAAGGCTTGGAGCAACCTGGTCTAGTGGAAGGTGTCCCTGCCTGTGGCAAGGGGGTTGGAACTGGATGAGCTTTAAGGTCCCTTCCATCCCAAACCATTCTAAGATTCTATGATTAAGTAGCACTAGGGACTGCCTCTGCTGCACTTTCTTCTCCTCCACTCAATAGGGAAATATCATTGTGATCTCATTTTTTCCCCTCTACATCCTATTGTTGGGATGCCAGTGTTTTGGAAAATGTAATGCTATGCAGTGAGAGGCTGAATACTGAAAAGCACCTCATGTACTTGGTGTCTCTCACTGAGTGCATGTCTCTACCACACAAAATTTGAGTTACAGAGGGGCTGCACAAGGTGGTAAATCACTCCTGCGACGTTCAGTGAGGAGAGCACAAGTAAACAGGAAGGAAAAAAAGAGTATGCTTGAGCCACCATAGATGAAGAAGTAGAAGATAGCTCTTTTGCTGCTTTTTGGGAAGTATCTTGTAAGCTGGGCTGAAATGAGCCTCGGTAAAACACAAACAACAGACTTTGCATACCACATAGATAGGATCTGGCAGTGTTTTTGAAAGGAGAATCCTAACACATTGCCATAGAGCTATTTATAGTCACCTCCATCATGCAGTAGAAATCTGATCCACTCTTTGGGTTTGACACACACCTGACAGCTAGCTTTTTGAATCAGAAATTATGATGAAAGCAACATCATAAAAACAACATAAAAAGCAAAAAATTGTGAAAAAAGAAAAAAGAAAAAGAAAAGAAGGAAATAAAACCCCACAGCTGTGACAGTGTCAGCAGTGAAGGTTGCCTTCTAACTATGGCAGACCGACAAGCTTGCTGTTATATTTGTTGAACCAGCATGCAGAGCTGGCATTCCATACAGTCCGTAATACTATACTGCAGGGATATGATTAGCTACTTAAAGGCATGTAATTTGCAGTGTGTAACTAACTCCACTGAGCAGAAGGAAGCAAATTCTAGATGTACCCATATATGATGAGAAACATATCTTAAAAAGCCAGCAAGCAAACCCGCGTGATTTCTAACCACAGCCTTTTCTGCTAATGAATCCTGAGAAAAGCTGGGAGAAGCTGACCACCGCAATGAGCTAGGTCTTCTCTGAGGAAGAGCAGAATGACGCTACTAAAACAAAGCCAAAGTTAACACAGGCCTTTTTTTAGTGTAACTTTTATAAACCTATCTCTTCAGATCTAGCGTGGAAAACAGAATTTGCAAAAGCATTGCCCAAAGAATGGTGTACGTTTTACCTGGACGGTTCCACTGGAGAAGAGCAGTGGCAGAGAGAAGAATTGGCTTCCAAAACAAACATTGCATTTAGATGCTGAGAATAAGCACTGCAAATATGTGCAGATGAAGGCAAATCACAGCCATTTAGATTTCATAATGGGGAATGAAAGCAGTATTATATCTAAAATACTGAAACCTCAGTTACTGATACATTTGTTAATAATGAACATAACCACAGAGCTAGACTAATTTGCCTGGGCATTTATTAAAGCAACCTTTGATTTGTACAGGTCCCCTCAAAGGCTACAAAACATCTTCCACAGCATCTCCATGTTTCCAAATAAAAAAGTCTTACTACCCAAGAAATTTAGTCTATTTTCCCCAGATGAGGTCTGCATCTTCCCCCTGTTCATTCTGGGAACATGCCCAACCCTCTAAAATAGTGTAGTTGATTCTTGCCAAAGCTAAAGTAGACATGAACTTTCATATCACTGGGGAAAAAAGTTCCATTCTGAACTATGTGGAGTCTGT
>JAVHNF010035281.1:0-16676 GCA_034783455.1 Micropsitta finschii
TTTTATTCTTGTACCCCATGAATATGTAAAGACTCTTTAGAATTTTGTGACAATACTTGTCTGTTTCTTTTTTTTATATATAAAATTCAGACATGTCAGTTTCACTAAATCTTTTTAGGAAACAACATGTTCCTAAAATGTTTCCTGAACACTTGATAAAATGGGAGAAGGATAGTACTTTAAGTTCTTGTCTGTGAAACCTGGACCAATTCTAGCAAAGTGCCACGTCCTGACAGCTCTTCGAAACACCTTGGCTCTTCTGAGGTAAGCGCTCTTGAAAGAAGGATTGCTGTCCACTGAGTCATGGTAAGTGATTTTCCTGTGAAGGTTGACTTAGTACAGATCAATAGACTGGCAGATTTATTTGCAGACCACAATCTCTAAAACATCTTTTGGAAGCTGAGAATCATTTATCACCCTTTTTTGCTGCCTTTCTTCTGTCATAAAGCTGGCTAGAGCTTTTCCTGTGAGAAAAAATTGTAGAATAAAAGTGAGTGCATATTCATATGTCCAGTGGTGCAAAAAGAAAACATTACAGAGCACTGTTGCCTGACCACAGATTTGGGACAGAGCTTTCTAGAGTAGAGCTGTGCTTAAATTTGACTGAAGAAGTGCTACTAGGTGGAGGTCTGAGGGATGTGGGTCTCTACCCCACCCCCCAGCTCTGCTTTCTATAAGCGGCTCTGGAGCTTGCTTTGTGGAGTGTACAGGGGGTCCAGTAACACTTTAGTGAAGACAGATGTTAATGCTGAGTGAGCAGAAGCTAACAGATTTGCAAAGCAACCTTGGCAGCAAGCCCCATTTTTTAGATTTCAATGTACCTACAAAGACTTAAAAAAAGCCCCAAACGGAAAAAAGCCCTCTCTACATTTTGGCCTCAAGCAAACTCTGGTGTAAGTAGTTCATCAAGACACACTCTCTTTAGCTCCTTAAACACACAGCTAGATCAAAATAAAGTATGAAGAGCATAAAGTAACTCACAGACACCGTTTATTAACACTGAGGCCTGCTGCAGGAAGAAAGCGACCTAGTAAATATCCTCCCTGAGTAGTAAAATAGCTGCTGTAAGGAGTTATAAGAACTTTTGTGAGCTGTAATTCCCTAAGGACAAGAAAAGAAAAAAAAAAAAAAAGAAAGAGAGAGGTTTTTACAATCTTTCATCTCTGCTTGAAAGCAGAAATAAAAAGCCTGCCCCTAAACTACTAGGTGCTTGTGATCAGCCTGCTAATAATGTCATCTTCTGTCTGGTCTTAAAGGAAAAGGAGAGATATGAAAAAAACCCAAATGCACAAACAGCACTGGTCAACTTCATATGTGCTGCGACTTCAAAGACTGGAAGAAACGCTCCTCAGACTGGCTGTTTTGAGGATCAAGAGTTCAGGAGCTTTAAAGGGCCTTTATTAGAGAAAATTCTGCATGAGAAACTAACAGCCCTGATAATGCTGCAAATGGATATCTCGCAGTGGCAGTCCTGCGTGTAACAAAAAGCCAGTACTGTGAGCCTACGTATTTTCACTTGTATATGTTGTATTTTAACCAAGCATACTTTATACAAGGCTGCAGTGTGGTGACGTGTGTGAATACTATCCCCTTTTTACTGGTGACTAAACTGAGATGGAGGGGAAGTGCAGCCAAAATTTTCATAAGCAATCTTAGGTTTGGGATCCTTCCATCTGGGTTGCTGAATATTTAGATGCACAGACATGTCTGTTGGGGCACCCCAAATAAGTGTGATGAAAAAAGATTTGGAGGGTACTCTCCTGTCCTGAGTGGGTGCTTTATGTAGAAAGGAGGAAAGAATTGCAGGATGCTATGGGGAAACAGATTTTGTAATCCAAATGTTGTCCTCATTAAAATATCCATTCTGTTTTGCAAACAAGCAAAACTGTGGCATTTTAGTCCTTTAGGTCTGCTTTTTTACTCTTGCAAAGTGTAATGCATTAGTTTTACATGGCACATGCAGTAACTTTGACAATGGAAGAGTAAGACAGATGTGTAAGTTCCTGAGACACTCTGACATCTTTATCAACACTGGGCAGGAAAACCAAGACAGAAAATTTATGCTGAACTATGTCCAATGAAATGTATTTTTGCTTAACCTCTCTGTACCCTTTTTTTTTCCCTGTGGCAACTGCTGATCTGAGTTTAGCTGCACAGTGTCTAAGAAAGTTTATAGCAAATGTTTTAGCAATTAGGAATGTGATCATCGTCAAAGGATTTAGGCCAGCAAAGGGAATGCATATCAAAAGAAAGCTAGAATGATCTCTCCATTTGCCACACAAAAACCTGCGAAATATGCTAAAATGAAATGCAGCAGATTGTGTGCTACATGCCAGGGTTTGCAAATAATGAGTTAACCAGTAAGTTGACCGAAATAAATGTGCCTTTTTTTTTTTTCTCTTCTGTGGACAACTGAGTCTCTAACAAGAACCACGTCTGTAATAAAAGTTATGATGTCTCTAGCAGGAACTGGTAGTGCAAATCAAACATACCGTTAGCTTGTCAGGCTCAGCCAAGTGAAATAACAAGCAGCTGGGTAGTGCTGTACACTGAAATGGAAAACTGTTGCCCCTTAACAGAAGATTTCCTCAGAGAAAATTAAACATGAGGGGCATTGACAGACCTGGTTATTCATGAGCACAGTGTCACTGGGAGGTCAGTGGAAGGACCTTACTTAAACTACCATGCTGGTTGACTCCTGAAGTTAGTGAAGCAAACTCTCCCCAACACCTTGATGAGTAAATCAGAGTAGTGAGGAAGTGCCTGGCACTGGGGAAAAGAAACAAGGAAGGTGTAACATGTGATTGCCCATCTGAGCGGCCATGCTTGGCCAAGGGACCCAAGTGCTTTTAGCTCTGAGGAGACAGACAGGAGGATGGAGTGTACCTGGGTAAGGCAGGAAAGGAGATCTCTTCTTTTTTCTAAGGGTACTGAAGAAAAAACCTGGAAAGTGAAACATTCCCCTGTGGCAGACAGGGAATTGGATGCAGACTGCGCTGGGCTAGATGAGTTTTTGTACTTTGTGCTTTCAGTTAAAATGAAGCTGTTTGTGTTGTCGCATGCTCTTTTACAAGCTTTTGGCCAATGGAGCCTGGGTGGCAGAGTGGAAAATTGTCTGGGAGGTTTGCATAGCCCTGTGTGTGTTCTGCGGCCCTGAAGCCAGACATTGTTTATTAAGTCCTGCCAGGGATCCTGGTAATCACAGCTGATTTACAAAAGCATATCTGTTGCCCATGTGTATCAATTAGATTGCAGTATCTGTGTACAAATCGCAGGCTTGATATTGATCCTGCAGCTTGTGGCCAGCTGAGATCATTTTTACTCTTGTCCGGAGGGAGGTAGCGCTATTAAGCCATGATACCCCATTTCCAAAAAGATCTGTTGATCCTGCAAAAGTGCATCCAGATTTCAAATGCAGCTCCTTCCAATTGAATTTCTACCTGCAGAATGTCCACAGACATCTGATCACAGCCACCTACCTGGCCTGCCAAGATCATCTGGATCATGAAAGCCCCATATCCGGTTTTGGGCCAATGGTCCATATAGAAGGTTGGGTTGTATTTCCTAGAAGCCAACTCTCAAAAGAGGGCTTTGCTCAGTTTTGGTCCCTGATACACAAAAAAGACGTGGACAGAGGGCCCAACTTGAGAAAAGAAGGCCGAGGGAAGACCTTATCACCCTGTTCCAGTATTTAAAGGTTGACTACAAAGAAGATGAAGACTGGCGATTTCCAAGGAGTCACATGGAAAAGATGAGGGGTAATGGGAACAAGCTACTCCTGGAGAGAATCTGACTGGACACAAGAGGAAAATTATTCACACTGAGATCAGTCAGCCATTGGAATAATTTCCCCTGTGAAGTGGTGGGTTCTCCAACATTGGACACTTTTAAGATTCAGCTGGACAGTGTGCTAGGACATCTAGTATATGTCATGCTTTGTCTAGAAAGGTTGGACCAGATGATCCCTGAGGTCCTTTCCAGCCGAATATTCTATGATTTTATGAAATGTGTTTTTTATGGCTCTTAGTGCTGCTGGTTCCTATCCTTTTCTCGATGCTGGAATATATACAAGTCTGAATAGAAAATAAAGCAAACAGCATTTTGACCAAAAAAGCTTTCTTTTCATAGAGCAATTCTAAACCACTTCCATGTGCACGTGGTACATGTAGGCACTGCTTCTCCTGACAACATGTCTAATCCGAGCCCAAACTTCTTTCATGAAGAGGAACTGCCAGGCCATTTCTGGGTCAGCAAAGATGCTCCAGTTACTGCTAGGCACTTGGGCTCTCAGTGTCCCTTGGGGGGCAATACAGGCTTCACAGGCTCAGCCTCAACTGCCACCACGCAGGGAAATTTTCAGTCTCCAAATTTTCAGAATAAAATCTGGAATGTTAAAGACATACAAGCTTTTGTCCCAGATCTAATAAATGGAATTGGTTAGAAAAATACTACAAGTATATTGCAAAAGAAAATCTCCAAATGCTTTTCTTTGCAACTTTATCTTTCTTTTTTATTTTTTTTCTTTTTTAATTTAAAAATACAGTTTGGTCCATTTTTTCATTCAGGAACAAGAAAGAAATCTCTCTTTGATTTCCTTCCCTGCCTTGGGAAAAGGGGAAAAAAGGAAGGGAGGAAGAAAAGAGTGTTACTGGGATGATAATGACTTGAAACGTTTTTTCTTGAAAATTTAAAACATTTTGGAAATTTTCCACGTTTCTTCTTGCTTTTGAAAGATCCTTTTCAAGAAAAATGCTTTAAACTCCAAGTGTTGGCTAACTTTATAAACAAAATTCTTTCCCTGTTTTATTAAGGGAAGTAAACAAGGCACAAGTGATGGCTGAAACAACAGTTTCCAAAATGGCTGACACACGGAAACTTTTATCTTTTTAGCTATAAACTTTGATTGGTTTTCATCCCCCTGCCTCACTTCCTCCTTTCCTCTTTCTGAAAAATACTGCCTTTCAGTTTGCTTTAATGGTGTTTATGTAATGTCATAAATATTCTTGTTTAGAACTGCAATTATTCCCTGCGATTAATTCTGAGAAGTTGTGCAAGTTTTTCACTGGAGGGTATGTCTTTTATGCTCATGTGTTTCTCCATGTAAAATGCAATGTGCCCATTACTAAAGCTGTGCATGTGAAGGCAGGGTTAATGCTTTTCCTTCTTCCTGTGGCAATGTTTGGAAGCAGTTTTGTGGAGTGTTTAGTATCATTCCTCTTTGGGTTGGGATTAAGGTAATTGACAGGGCATTGGGCCAGGGGTCCTTTAGCAGTGCAACCTCGGCTGCATGGGGTGGAAGCATGCCATTGTCAAAGTCACTTCCTTTCTCTTTCTTTTAGATCCCATTAGTCTGCCTGTGTTTTCGATTTCAGAGGAATTCCTATAAATACATAGACTGTAGCTGCTAATTGTGGGTAAAACATGAACTATGTGGAGACGGTGGGAGTTTTCCCAAAGTAAAGACTATAGGACTCAGCCACTCAGCCCTCTCTAGTCTCTGACATGTATTTGCAGTTTGTTGAGATAACGATCAGCATTTCTGTGACAACTGTTCTGTGTTATGGTAGGGCAAACAGTTGAAATCAGACCTTAAATAACTGTCTGAGTCCCAATCAACACTGAAGAAATGACTGACAGTGCATAAAGGGCAGATGAGGTACATGGTGCCCAGCACGTTTACATTTGGTGGTGTGACTCATGTAATGGACTAAAGGAAGATGGGTAATAAAAACCAAGACCTTCATGTCCCAAGGTAAAGGAAAGAAGCTTGGTGGAACCAAGTAAAAATTATGCTTCAAAGAATGTCTAGAACCATAGAATCATTTATGTTGGAAAAGACCTTTAAAATCATCAAGTCCAACCATTAACCCAGCACTGGCAAGTCCAGCAGTAAACCATGTCCCTAAGCACCACATCTACATGTCTTTTATACAGCCCAGGAATGGTGACTCTACCAGTTCCTCTGGCATCCTATTCCAGTGCTTGATAACCCTTTCAGTAAAGAATAGATACTCAAAATAAACAGCTTGTCTGCTTCAGTATCTTTCAGGCATATTTTTACATGGATTTTTTTTTTTTTTCTAATGTCTTAGCAACGTGAAATGCCTAATCTTCTGGAAATGTCTGGGTGTTATTTTCTTTGATGGTTTCACAAGCAATCATGCTAATGCCCAGATGAATTGACTGTGATTATTCAGCATAAAATGAAAGAAGTTATGTACTATTTGGGGAATTTGTAGAACTTAATTTTTGTTCAATTCATTTGCAGAAGCCCTCTAGGCAGCTTCTAGGGCTGACTGGGGAAGGCTTAGTAGCAGGGGATCAGCATGCTGCTGTTTAAAGAGGAATAGCTGAATGCAGAGGGGCCTGCTCTTGGCAATACAGGAGCCTTGCAGAAACCTCTTGGTTTCCAGAGGAAAACCCCTCTATGCTGTGGGAGTCCTACAGTCATGGAAAGGGTTGGCTGGACCTCTAGGGAGCGAAAAACTTAGCACCTACAGAAAGGAGAAAGCATTGGACACAGCTCTCTCTAAGCCAGACTGTGGATTTGCCATGTTCAATCAGTTATATCTGTATCTAAAAAAGAAAAAGATTGAAGAAGTGACTAGAAATGCAGTTTAAATAAAACAGTTTTAATTAAAAAAAAAAAACCAGGCAGGAAAATGTTGGGAGACCTCAGTGGAAAATCCCAGAAGAGGTGGGTGTCCCAGTGTGTTCCCTTTCCAGGCCCCTGTCACAGAGCTGGGATTCTCATTAGGTCATGTTTACCGAAGGCGCTTGTTTTCTGTCTTCTGATTCAGCCAGCAACAGGACATGTCCTAAGTGACCACCGATGGAGCCAGCCCTATTCATGGATTAGGGCTGCCATGGAAACTCGGTTTGCAGAGCTCACCACTGCAAACATGGAATGAATGGATAGGTCAGCACCAGAGATTAAAGGGGAGGGAAGAAGAGAGTTGAGCAACTGTTTGCTGAATTCATTTCAGGAGTTTTCTTGGAATAGTGTAATATTTAAAAAATTGGAATGAAGAATTTTTAGTTAAAACCAGAGAGAAGATTCTCCTTGTTTGAGAAAAGGGTTGTGATTTGAATGCATTCAATGAATGAAGCACAGCAGCAGAGCTGAGCTAAGTATTGATTTAAGTTCAGAATAACCTTAAAAAACCTATGCTGAAAATGAATCCCTGAGGGTTTACTGTTTAAAGTAATGATTTACACAACTTGTAATCATCCACTAGATTAAGAGTTATACTTGTGATTCTGATAATTGCAAGAAAAAACTCATATCCAGATTTTGATTGTATGGATCCATTGGCCAGCTAATTCCAGGTGTGTTAAAAGTAGGCCTGGCTGTTTCACTGCCTGGAAAAGAAGTCTTCTCTTACAACCTCAAACAATGAAGTTTGCAACAAAGACTATTTTTAACAAGCATCAATTTTGTTGGGGGGGGGGGGGATTTGGGTGTTGGCTTTTTTTTTGGGGGGGGGGAGGTTGGGTTTTGCTTTTGGTTTGTCTTTTTTAGTATGTGAAATGATGCATTTTTTCCTTCTAAGTCACGTGGCTGGGGGATAGCCTGTGACTGGGGAGACCTAGATTTACATCTTGCTCTTTTATAGTCTTCATTATGACCTAGAACAAGTTTCTCTGTCACAGGAGTTCAGAGAAATGTAGGTGTGCTCTCCAGAGCTTGGTGGTATCTACCCCAAGAGCTACCTGTATGATGTGAAATGCTCAGCTAGAAACTGAGTGGGAGACTGGGAGCCACCTCTGCTATGAAACTCAGTGCAGATGCATGGAAAACACCTTAAAAGCCCAGAGTAAGATTTGTCATCTCAGTCTTTAGACCTTGAGGGAGCAGTGGTGGCTGATGTTGTTTTATTAATTTCTTGCTTAAGCCATTGCTCTTAGATGCAGCTGTGAATAGCAGTCAGGTTAGAAAAAACAGATAGTACTGTTAGATGTAGTAATTACATGAAAGCCTGGGAGATAGCTCCAGTGCTCTGGTAGGAGTATATTCCTAGTTAGATACTGATGTCCTGAATGTTATTACTTGACTGTGTTTTTCAGTCAGTTGGGCACCCATTTTAGAGAACTTTTGTTTAAAACCCATATCCTTAGCAAGGGAAATGTCAGAAAACACATTATTAAACTCAACATTGAACCCATGGATCCTTTTCCAGACTGTAAACCATTTTCTGTCTATGTGGAAGAGACCATGGTCTGACATTCTTCGTTCTCCACAAATCCAAGTTAGCCAGTTCTTTTTATCAGAGTTATTCCTATTTGCTATGAGGCAGTTGCTTAATGCTGTGCTCAGGCATCTTGCCAAGGTTAAACTGGTTGGTCATTCCCCAGATTTTCAGTTTCTGTATAAGATAGTGTGTCAATCTTTCTCTAGTACTTTGGGGCCCCATAAACCCTCAGGCCTCATAAATGCTCATGAGTTTCTAATGGATCAGCAGTTACCTTGGTTAAGCTGAAAACTGTATTTCCTCAATCCTTCCTCATGTTGGTCTTACACAGAGAAGTTTGAGGGTCTAAAACTCTGCTGAATGGAAAAACTTAAGTAGGGAAGAAGTGTTGGAAATCAAGAAAAATCAATGGCAAAGCCTTCACAGATTTATTGGAAAGGAGACCAGGATCTGTGGACATAAAGCTAAAGAGGGACAGATGATGGGTTACGTAAAGCTAGGCACAAGCAGTAAACACAAGAAAACATTCAAGACTAATACAGTGATATCTAAATTATCTTTTTGTAGCAGCACACTGCAGAAATATGAATGAAAAGAAGGGAAACTGCTATAGTTTGATCTCTTAATGTTAATATTAGAGCAACTGGGACCATCTGTGTAGGTGGAGATTTATAGGTTCTCTGTGGGCACGGGCACCTCTGCAGAGATACTGCGGGATCTTGCTTCACGCACACAGAGGCAAATCTCAGCCACCCCTGTTGTTCTGATTCTCCTGGGAGATGTGACTTGAACATTTGTGATTTTATGTTCGGAGGGATCTGTTTTGATTCAAAGAGATCTGAACAAATTTTGTCTCTTGGCCTGTGGCTCAATATGTAAAAGTCCACATGCATGTGCAGTATGGCTCGTTCTGACTGAGATGCCTCAAAGCTGCTTTTTCTGCTTATAGAAATGTTAATAGTTTCTTGTTAAATACGCTAAAGATGTTCCTTAGATCCTCATTTACATATGTTTTGTATTATCTGTGTTTTTGCATTTCATGGTTTATTCTACCCTCCCACAACTTGCCACCATCCCTTTCATTAACCCTAATTGAAAGCTGACATTTTCTAATTTATTATTCAAAGTCCTCTTAAAGTTGCAAGTCAGAAGAGTAGCTGTGCCTCTTCTTGGTTAAAGGAAGACATTTAATACTAAATTTTGTCTTTCCTTTGCTTAAAAATACTTCTTCTTCTGCCCTCAGTAAGAGATGAAAAGATGACCCTGCAGAGCAAAAGTCTCCATTAAATCAGCCATTGGAGAGGAGACAGCCTGGGGTTTTCATTTGAGTTTATTTTGGTTTGTGCTTAAATATATTTTGTTAACCCATGTTGGAAAAAAAAAGTGGGAGGAAGTTGCTAAAAGAAGGGCAATTGCATCCTCCCACTGGAGTTAGACTCCAGCTCCTACAAGCTACCCTTTCTTGGGAGCTGATGTGATTTCCCTTGGATTTTGCTTCTGCAGGCAGGGTGTTTTATCTGCCTTTTAGCCTCTGACCCAGAGGTGCGACCTTTTCACTTTTATCTCTTTCAGAGTAAGTCTGGGCCCTGTCCAAGTTCCTTGCAAGAGTAATGGTAAGTGCAGAGCAAGACGGGTCATTTCTGACAGTAAAGAGGACAGAACACTGCAGTGGGTGGTGGTGAGGTGCATCTCCAGGACAGGTAGCTGTGGTTGTGCAGCCCCAAGCAGTTATCTCTAATAGAACCCCTGACACCAAGCAGCAATGATGGCCTGGCTGCAAGCAACAGAAGGCTAATCCCCATTAAGCCCATCTTTGCCTCCTACCCTAGCAATGCAGCAGCAATGAATAAAGGCATAATCAGTTTTAGGAGAGATGCTTGCTTATATCCTTTTGTTTAAAGCAGACAGATTAGTCCTGGTATAAAACAGCTCATGCAGTCTCCTGTCTTTCTACAGAGAAGTCTTCTCTGTGTCCTCGAATGCAAGATGCATTGAGCTTTAAAAATGTATGTTCAGTTCTTGTATTTTACAGATCCATAAAACCTGGGTTCTGGGTTGTCTTAACAGCAGCAATGTCAGCAACAGCATCTCTCAAAGTGCCTGACAAGGACAGAAAATCAGCCTAAGACAGATGTATCTATGACACAGAGCTGCCTGGAAGGTCTCCTGCCTGGATCTTTTCTAATGCTGGAGCAGGAAGAGAAGCTGCATAAGTGATGTGATTGTTTCCCCTTTGTGCTTCTGGCACCTGTTTCAGAGCCTCAGCAGTGACTTCCGCGATGGGTCCTGCTTGTCCTGCTCAAGCAGAAGGGGAGGGCAGCCACACAGCCGAGAGGAGACAGAGGCTCACCCTGCCTCAGGCTACTTCATGGTGCCTCGGTATGTGTGGGGCAAAAGTATTCCTTGAGGCTGCTTTATTTCCTGACCTCAGTGGAGAAGAGGGAAAGGAAAAAGTGAGTAACACCTCCACACTGTGGGATTCCCTCCTTCTGTTTGGAAAAGAAAGCGCTGAAGGGAGTCAGAGAGCCAGAGAAAATGAGTAAGGTGTTTTGTGTGCTTTTGAGTCAAAGCCTGCAGCCTGCCCATGTGGTTCCACTCCGTTCCAGTGGGTGTGAATTTGGACCAGAGCTTGTTTTGAAAAAAGGGGTGTGAGGGGTGTGCAGAAAATTCCTTGACAAGAGAAGGTCCTGCATCACAGGGAAACCTCTCCACTGTGCACTGTGAGGAATGAAGTCTGGCTGGGGATCCCCATTGCAGGGAAGCGTGGAGAGGTGACGTACCGTGTTAGGCAAAGGCTGAGTTTGCAAATACTTGGTTTTTATTTGAAAAGAATTCCTGCATAAATTTTCTGTGGAGAGGAAGGATTCCTCACACAAATTCCTCATAAAGAGCACAGCTTCTCACTATAAAAACCTTTCCAGTTTTAAATAGAAACATTTCTATCTAACTTATCCTACAGGAGAGGACTCTGGCCCTCAGCTAGCCTCTGGAGAGGAATCCTTATAGATTCTGGAGTGCATCCTTATAGAAATGGCTAGATATAGCTACAAAATGGAGCGTACCATGTGCTCAGCATCCAGTATAGAAACACTGGATAGCAAAGATTTGGGAATCTCCCCTCTTTAGCTCTCTTGTGACCAAAAGACACTTTGTGCATGTGCCGTAGCTCTAACAGATCTGATCAGAGCCCACTAGAGTAAAACCAGTCACCCATTAATAACACAGAACAACAAAAACAAGATGCTTTGCTATAAACAAAACTTTTGCTTTTTTCTACAATGCAAATGCTCCTAAGCACAAAGGCGTCTTGTACACTTTAATGCACATGGCTCATTTCTTCATTATTTTTCCAGTGTGTGCTCTTTGGTGGAGTCTACTCATCTGCAACATCTCTGCTCTCCCCTTAGAGCAGCCCACTGCATGCCGGAGTCTGGTGCTCATCCCAGCTTCCGACATGTGCCAATGGAGCATGAATCACTGCTGGTGTTTGAGCTTTGCAGATGAAGTTTTAGATTACCAGCTTTTTGATTGTGACAGTGATCTTATTTATCTTGTTGATTTTTAGTTATAAAAATACTGTTAAGATAGGAAAAAGGAAAGTTCATGCAGAAATGAACCATCAGTGTCCACCTCTCGGCTGTACAGAATATCAATTCTGCGTTTATTTTCTAAAATAACTTTTTTTTTAAGAAACTTCTTTTTTTTTTTTTTTTTTTTGGCCTTTATTAAAAGTTGTGGGCAGAAAATTAATCTGCTTCACATTGATGGTGTCCTTTATTCTAGTGGCTGAACTTGGCTCTTAAAAAGCACTCGTTATTGTAGGGAAATGCATGGAAAGTAAACAGCCTTTCAATGGTCATGATTAGTTGCAGTAATCCATCATAAATCAATGTAAAGCACAATATCAAAGAAAGAAAAAAAAAATCTTTTAAAAAAATGTATTTTGCCACTGTGGTGGATCTTAAAGTTTTCAAATGTCTAATGTTAATGTTATCAGCTCTTACTTAGAGGCAAAAATGCTTTTCAGCCTCCCATAGAAGCTGCTCTCCAGAACTGGGACCAGCTGTGCTATATAATCTGTCCTTCTAGTTTTAATATCTTCCTGCCCTGGAATTTTTAGCTGCCACCACACTACAGTAATTTCTGATGACATTTCAAATGGCACTTCCTCAGGGTAGGATTCGAAACTGGCTATTGCTTTTCTCTAGCTGTATTTGTGTATCTTTGTGATGAGCTGACTTCAAGGCCACAAACCCACAATCCACCCTCCTACCTCACCAAGCAATTTATTAAAAATAAATGACTTACGAAAACAAAGTTAGACAAAAAGGGAAGGGTCCAGTTTGGGTCTAGAAAAGCTGAGGTACAACTCTCAGCGCTTCCACAAAACTTCTCTGCAAGTAATTACTCTTCTTTGCACTCCACACATAAAATAGAGATATAAAAATGGTCAGTGGCAAAGGTGTCTCAAGCCTTGCCTCAAAACTTTCCATGTCACTAAACTGTCATGACTTGTTTACCCTCTGAATTTGAGCCTGTGGGATATGGGAATCTGAGCCATTTTCACTCTTTTGTCTGAAACCACTTGGTTAAAAAGACCTTGGGCAACAGGCTTTTGGCAAAAGAGGACTCCACAATAGAATTCCCGATGTTGGCTTATGGGACATCTCTGCTCACCTTCAGGCTTTAAGCTAGACATGTTTTACCTGACAGTGGTGTTAGCTGGAGTTTTGATTTTGGAAGAATTTTTATATGAAACAAGCCATAACACAGCCTCTGTTGCACTTGTATGAAAGTGCTTTGCTGAAATGTTACACTTCATTCGGGCATAGACCTGTTACCTGTTGGCAAAATGGCTCTAAATGGTGCACACTGCTTCTTTGCCAATAGACTTTATTTATAGCAGTGGGCTGGTGAACAGTGAATTTCTTAAAGCAGGGAGGCTCCTCAGATCCGTACTCATTTCAGCTTTGTCAGAGACAGACATTCCAGCATCACATGCATTTTTGCAATCTCCATTTCAGACATTTAATTGCAGGATGATTCAGGACAAAGCAGCCAAATTTCCCTATACAGTCAAAGCAAAGCAGTGTCTCTACGGGTTTTCTAAGCATGGCTATTGGTTGTCCAGTGCTAGACAGTATGACTGTCTCCTTCCCAAATAATTTGGCCTTTAACAAGAAAGTTATGAATCAGGCTGAAAAATCACAGGACTTCTTAAAAACAGAAAGGGAATTTTGTTTCCTTATCTAAGTGCACTCATGTCAGGTTTTTGAGCTGATCCTCTCCAGCCATGATGGCAACACATTTACTACGTGGTTGAGCTCCATGTGGGCTCTTGGTTCCTAACTCTGAGAATTCTGCAGTAAAAAAAGTAGAAAGGCTCAGAAAACAGCTGATGGGGAGGTTTTCTTGCTTTCCTGCAGGCTGTTCACCCAGCAGCTTGGCAGCCTGTTGGCAGCTCTGGCTGGGAAGCCTTGGGGCCATGGCACCAATGGAGAAGGGCCACCAGTTCAGAATCCCTCATGGTATGACAACCAGGGACTATCGGGCCATGTCCCCAAAGTTGATATGAAACAGGACTTTTTATTTTCATGGAATGGAGGAGAATCTTATTCCTTTCCAGCTTCAAAGGGATCCCACAGGGCTGGATCCTGTGGGGCCCTGCGCACAGATGAGGTGATATCCAAGTATCTGATGTGTGCAGAGAACAGTGTCCAATTTGGTTTTAGGTCATTGTAATCACAGATTTTCAGCTTCACTGAGTCCACTTCTGCCTTGTTCTTCCTCAAGTCAGGTTTCTATTCAATTATATCAACCACTGCTTGCTGATTGCAGATTGATTTTCCAATCCCGTCCTTGGAAATTTGGTGCCACAGCTTTCATAATGCTAGTTTGTAACATTGCCTCTTTTATGTCACGCATTGTCTTCCCTTGATAACACTCAGTGTGGTGATTAGCACACTCAGACTGTACTTCCTGGGATGCATGGTGATTTTAGGCAAACAAAAGAAAAAAAAAAAAGTGGAAAACAGTGGTTCTGGAAATATTCATTCTGTTTCCTGAATGCATAAAGTGGCAAGAGGGAAATAAAAATTTTCATTAGCCTGTGGGAGGGACACAAAAGTTTGGGTTCTAAGGACCTATTATTATTTCAGATTACATAAGGCTAAACAGAAATCCTTTATGAGAATTTTTTGATTTGGTCATCTCTTCTCTCCACATGCTATAAGCTCTCTGTCTCCTTTGATGTGAGTAGATATGTAACCTGGCTTCTGTAATTCCCATCAAACCTCCTTGTAATACTGTTCATTCTAATGATGCCACTGATAACACTAAAACCAGTCAGTTCCCCGGGATACAGTGCAATAAATAATTTATATAGCATCCTCCCTATAAAGTAGCTTGAGGAAAACTTGACAATGAGAAATGGAGTAGGCAGGAAAAATTTAAGGTAACATAACTTTCACAGGGGCAGTGGGAGAAAGTTTTGTACATTATAGAAAGGTTAAATATAGGCTGAGTCAAGACAAAGAGGTGAACTGTGGTAGAAATGGGAAACGTGCAGTAAGAAAGTGCTCTTTTTCTGATAAGTGGAGAAATTGAGAATTTTTTTTGAGATTCAGGTTCAAAAAAGTGGTAACTGAAGAAACAAAAGAAGTAGTAAAAGAACAGGTCAGGGAATAGACATGGGGCAGAAGGACAGGAAAAATGTCAGTGTCTGGGGGCTCACAAGATGAGGCAAGTCGAGGATTTTGAAAATTATGGAACACTTTGGCAATGCAGCAGAAACCACTGGAGTGAAATGTTCTGCTCCCAGCAGGCAGCACTCAGCCAGTGCTCTCACCTCTCTCCTCTTCGAGATATGGGACAATAAGAGTGTGTCTGAGCCTGTCTACATCAGGCAACATAGTGAACACACTAATGTGATGGATCTGATCCAGCTCATTTTAAATGGAGGAGGCTCAGGAGACTCAAGAGGAGATGAGCTGGCGTTTGCTGGATCTGTGCGACTGTCCTCATGTGGACTGTGTCCTCATCTTAAAACTGGATCTTCTCCCACCACACAGGCTTCTAATAGTTGCCTTCAAGAGCATCAAGCAGCCCTGCTGGAGGAAAACCCAAGGTCTTCTCAAACATAATTTGTTTTCCTGCACTGAACTCAGCAGACATGGCTGTTGGCAATGTGCTGTAAGACAAAAGATGGCTATGAAAATCTGTGGCATCTGGGACCCTGTTTCCAAAGTGCAAGAAACCTGGCCTTATGGAGAAAAAGATGATCTGAACACTTTAAACCCCAGCAGCCTCTCTGCAGCAAACAGGCATGAGCCTGTGAGGATTTAAATACAAATGTTTCTCATTTTGACCTGCCTCTAATTCCTTTTAATCCTTAAGATTAAACTTTGTTCTACTTGTACAAGTGTAGTGCTGGTATTGTAGAGCCACTCTTTCTTGGAGTACTAAACACAGCAGCACTCAGGAGGAGTCCTTGGCCTGTCTCCTATTTGATGAAGAACAAAACATCTTGCTGCCTACTCTGTCAAGGGTTTATTTCTCTTTGAAAATCCTTTCTTTTTATCCTTGGTTTATGATTGTCTGAGAAAATCTTCTCATGAGCACTGAAATGCTAAATGGGACTCTCCTTTGGGAGAGATGCTGATGCCCTGAGCACAGTCCCTGCGCTGTGTCCATCTCACACCCTGGCTGCTTGATATCCATCTTGATGGGGGCTGAAAGGGTGAGTCTAGTCCTCAGGAGAAGAACAAAACCTGTATCATGAAGTGCTCTAAAACTTAGGAAAAATTAATGTTCATTTTTCTTTTGTCTCACTTGTCTCCTCAGAGTATTCAAGTGACCTCTGCCTTTAAACACTGGACATTTACATTTTTATTCTAGCATCCCCATGTCAAAGCCACAATGGAGCTTTCAAGGGAAATCTGAGAAACAGAAGCAAAAAGATAACAGAGGCTTCTGAAACAGTGGTGGTGATAGCATAACCAGCTTCACTGCATTTGAGTCCTTCCTATTGAGAATTTTTCTCACCTTCACATAAAGGACCAGTATCTGTTACAGCCACATGTGTTGACTCTACAGATGCACCCTGTTGATTAGATGAACTATGTGTACCTGATCTTGGTGGTGTTCAGAAGGCCAGACACAGACAAGATGTTCTTATTATTCGTGCCTCTCCTACTCAGGTGCTGTGTGTCACTACTGTAACTCAACCCCTAAAGATTTAGCCCTGAAGACCCCATTCTATGTGCATCTACCACTAGCTATAATGCTGGTTATTGTAAGCTTCTCCATGGTTGCAAGGGGGCTGCCTATAGAAGCAAGTTCTGTGTGCTGGCTGGGCCCACTGAAAACAAAAAGGCAGTCAGTAGGGATGGAGAATATGTTAAATACTTTGGAGGATGCAAGGCTTTTGAAAAGCTGAGGCTAATCATGCTTCCCAGCTGAAGGTATAGCTGCTTCTGTTGCAAA
>JAVHNF010035284.1:0-13188 GCA_034783455.1 Micropsitta finschii
CTGCAGCACTGCCCTGAGCAGCCTACCGTGTTCACTGCCATGAGCAGGGTGTTTAAACAGAGCAGGCTGACCTTCCTCAGTGCTGGCCAAGGGGTCCCACATGTTCCTCTCTCATCGAGGCTCTCCAGCTTTTGTCTTGCAGCTGTATTCCTTTAACAAGCTCCTCACACCACCGCTCTGAGCCTGGTTCTGCAAAACGTGCTCTGCCCACACGGACCCAACCAAGCACCTGCAAGTCTTTTCTTACTTGATTCTTGTGTGTAGTTGGTGAGCAGCATTTTACAACCATCAACCCAACCACCGCCAACCAGCACTGTGACAGCGTGAGGTGCTTGTGGTTCCTTTAAGTGGCTGAGGTTATTGGCAGTCTGTGTAAAAGCCAGATGATGACTCCAAAGCCTCTTTATGCAGATCAGTCAACAATGTCCTCCCATACTCACAATGTGCCCTGCAGATAAATACCTACGTAAGCACAGCTAAAGACTACCTTGTGAAGAGACTATAATGAGGGTCCCCAGCTTCTGACCTCTTGCTGGCAGATCAGAGGTGCCCCACACCTCCAGCAGGACACGCAGAGGTTCCCTGTCTTCAGTCATGCACTTTATGAACCCTTGGAAGAACACAGGAGGGACTTTTGGCAGCTTCCCAGCCACGAGGCCGGTGTCTGCTTATTGAACACTTGCATTTGCCATGCAGCCACCTTCATCCTAAGGTGGCTTTGGCTTCGCACCTTTCCCCTGCAGACACCAGTCCCTTCCCAGCATGTGGCTAACACGATGCTGTGCCACATGCACAGCAGCACCCATGTGTTCTTGCTGGTTATAGTGCTTGGCACCTCCCAGTGAGCACACTGAAGAGGCTCTGGAAGAGACAGAGCACGATAACAAGGGAAAACCCAGGTCCTTTCCCCATAATTTTCATGCCAAAAATAAAAGCACCAAAGCACCTGTGTCGCATCCACGGAACTGATCTTTGCCATTTGGATTCTCCACGGCAGCACTGAGCACAGCAGGAGAACATGGACCAAAGCGGCTTTTGGAGCTGTCTGGGGTGTGCGGGGAACAAATGAAAAGCAGAAGAGAGACAGCATTTGTTCTCCCCAGCAAAACTCCCCAGCACATCCCAGCAGCATCCAGCACCTCCCAGTTTGCTGGAACCTGCTGACAGATGGCCAGAACATCCCAAGCTCCAGCTCTTGTAGCTCTTTCTGTGGCTGGACACTGACCCTGCCAAGTGCTTGCACTGAAATCAGTGCTTTCCTCTGCCTGCATCCCCCCAGCACAAGCACTGCTCGCAGCACCACTGCAGCACGCTCCCTCCCGTGAGAAGGGGCAGCAAGTTCATGGTTTCTCATTCTCCTCCTTTTCACCCTTCTTCTCAACCACCCAGCTACTGGGATGAGGCAAATGCTGGGCTGAGATAGCCCAAAGGAGGAAATCAGCTCCCCAAAGGCACTGATTTGGGGTCAGAAAGGAGCAAATGCTTTGGCATTACCCTGCAGACACAAGCAGGTCACAGGGATTTGGCTTTACACAATGACAAAGGTGTTAATCGGGAGGCAGGTTGCTTTGGGATGGGTTGGAGGCTCCTCTAACGACAGCCTGATGCTGTCACTTACACATCATGTGTGTCCCTAAGGAAAAGCAGCAATGTACAAAAAGCACCTTGGATGTCATTGCATCCCACTGCACCCTGTGCCTCCATTCCAGACCAGCCCATCCTCATCTGGAACATGACCTGGGAGGTGGGGAGAGATTCCTGTGGTGTTTTCAGAAGGCTTTTAGCAGAGGATTTGGTATCATGAGACAGCAAAACCCGAACACCCCCCTTGCAGGCCCTGCAATGAGACCTGGCTCGTTTCTCTCTTTGTGTCCTTAGGTTGCAGTCCATGGGCCATGAGCTTCTGTCTCCATAGCTGCAAAGATGTGAATCACATTATGTGTATAATGAAAGCCTCATCATGTAACTCTGGGAACTGACGGTTTCATATAATGGGCCAACATGGAGATATTGTAATTAAAAGCACAAGTCTGGCAACACCGTTTGTGTTCCTTCAGAGACCAGAACTGCTGCTCCAGCAGTGCATTTCTTGGCAAAGCCTGCTCTCAGCACTCTTCTCTCTCCCCACCTGCAGGGAGAACAGCTTCCCACAGGGCCACACCAGCCCTGCAGGCTCACTGAGAGGGGGGGCATCCCAAAAGAGGAAGAGTGGGAATTGCCACATTCCATCCCTCCATGGGGAGGAGCAGGGAGGAGGTGACAGGTTTCTCCTGGGAAGTGAAGGAGAATGATTCATTTTCTCCAGGAGATGATATTGCCCATGAGCAGCCAGGCTGGGGAGGAAAGGAAGGAGAAACTGGCTTTGGGGCATTGCTTTGGTCCACTCTGGCAATAGATCTGCTTCTGGATCCCTCTCCGGCAGAGCGGGACAAGGATCCTTCCATGGATTTGCTTGGTTTGCCAGCTGTACACGAGTGGGTTCAGGGCAGGAGGCACCAGGAGATAAACATCAGCCAGCAGGGTGTGAGTGAGGGGGGGTTAAGGTGCTTCCCCAACCTGTGGATGATGGACAAGCCGATGAGAGGGATGTAGAAGATCAGGGCAGCACAGAGGTGGGAGATGCACGTGCTAAAAGCTTTGGCTCGCGCTTCCTGGGAGACGGTGCTCAGGATGGCCCTGAGGATCATCACATAAGACAGGAGGATGGTCAGGGAGTCCATGCCCTTGGTCAGCATCACCACGGTCAGCCCATACAAGCTGTTAACCAGGACATCCCCAGACACCAGCCTCAGCATGTCCTGGTGCAGGCCGGAGTGAGACAGGACACGGGGCCTGCAGAAAGGCATCTTCTGCATCAGGACAGCAACAGGGAGCAGATGCCCCAAGTGAAGATCACCCCCCTGCCTTCAATATGAGGGAGCTTGTCAGGACAGGGGTGTAGAGCGGAAGGTAGTGAATAGCCACAAAGCGGTCCACAGCCATGGCCACCAGGACCCCTGACTCGACAGCAGAGGAGCAGTGGATGAAGATGTACTCTAGGTTACCCTGCTGTTGCAGGGGGGTTGGACCAGATGATCTTTTGAGGTCCCTTCCAACCCTTGGGATTCTGTGATTCTGTGATTTCCAACATCTGTCACTTTCTTAATGCTGCATTAAGGAAAGTTTAATAGAGAAAACACACCTGACTTAATGCACAGCACATTTTGTCAATAAACACCTCCAGCACAATTTCTAAACCTAAATATAGGTATCATGTAAATACACAAATTATTCACTCAAGCATAATCGATGTGTTCCTTAAGTGTTTAGCTTCCACATCACTTTCTTCTAAAGGATGCATCAGAAAGTAATTTTGTAGTAGTGAAGCACCATCACTGCACAGCAAGGTGAAACAAGCTACCACCAAGTGTTAACGCTACCCTGACCTCTTGCCACACCTCCCCCAGCAGATTTTCAAACCCAGAATTCTCCTGATCTTCGTAATTTTAGAACTAATCACATACAATCCACATTTTTCCCCTCTTCAAATGGCTGAGCTGCATCTATAATTAGACAGCTTCACAGACAAAACCAAAGCTAAGGAACAACCAAAGCCATCTGATACGAAGTTTTCCTACTTCAATACTTGCCTCATTTCACTCTCAAAAGTCTTACTCTAGCAAAGTTGTTTGGAATATGTTACTCTGCCCCTTTTTAAAATAAGACTTTGGAAATTAGATTTCCTTCTAAACAGAATCTAATTCAAAGCAAGAATAGAACATGAATTCTGAGCTAAAGAAGATACGCCTCTGTACTTACTGCCTCCATCAGTGCTGCAACTGCAGATGAAGCTATAGCACTGATGATATCCACCTCCATGCAACATGACCTTCTCTACATTAAAGGTTTTCCAATTTCTGGAAAGCCCTTATGCCAAAACACATCATCTACTATGGAGCTTCCCAGGCTGGGGAATGCCTGCAGCACTTCAGGTGTTCTGGTGTCCTCAGCAAACCAGAATTCTATAGGACAATAAATTCAGTGCAATTGTACAAGTATCCAAATGCATGTAGGACATGTGTCTTGGCAGACAGCATCCTCTACAGCTTCACCTTCAGTAAAAGACTATCCAGTGAATAGCTGGTTACGTAAAAAAGATCCAAACATATCATTTTGTGGAAATAAGCCTTCTTTTGACAACAGTTCTTGCTGGTTTATTGTATAAAAAAAGCTGTACTTGTCAATAGGTTCTAATGGTGCAATAGCATCTATTAAAGATCCTTTTGCCCCTGCAGTATATTGGTTAAACACAGAACTTCACTTTTAACTGCTTTTCATACAAAGTAGTAAAATTGGGAGTTTAACCAGATAAAGGGAAAAATCTGGGAACCTTCTGCAACAAGGAGGCTTAAGCCATACCCTGAAATGGTATGATTATTAAATTATGATCTTCCATCATAACTATGCAAAAATGACCAAGTAACTTGAATTCATTTTAATATAGGGAGTATCAAAAGCCCAGTGCATAAGCTTACTACAAGTGATGCATTTTCTGGTATATAACAAACAGAAGTCCAAATACATGATTTTTTAATATTATTTATTAAAAGAGAGTGCTATAGACTTCCTTATAAATAGCAGGATGCTCACCTGTCAGAAGAAAACTCCTCACACACTAGGCTTCAGCTTAGATTCTCACTATGAACAGACTTTGCACACATCATGCTACAATTCAGCTGTGTAATATTTCCTGTTCTGTGTGGAAAACCTTCATATCGTACATTTCCATTGATCTCTAAGGAAATACTTAGAGCAGTGCCCTGTCAGATGATTGCTTCCTGATTTAGCTGACTAAACGGAGCTTAACAGGTCTCAGTGAAAACTGCAGCTCTCATTTAAGAGCTTATACGTGACAAAAGACGTAGCCCAACAAAAAGTGGGGAAAATAAAGCAAAGTGAAGAGAAACACGCTGCTAATAAGTAGCAAAATGATTTCATTGAGTGAGTTAGGCTGGGGAATACTTTTCCCCTCCCTGCAGTTTCTATAAAAGCTGGACAACCCCAAACCAATAACCCCCAAGATTTTAAAGTTCCCTCCACTGACAATACAGAAGCAATAAAAAGCTTGCTGCAAAGCTTTCCTTCCCAAATCTCAGTTAACAGACCAAAGCAAAAAGCAATTTAAATCATCTGATTTTATATTGTATGTTTTCTTAAAGAAAAAAGTTCCTGATCTGAATGTGCAAAGCAGCAAGTCCTCAAGCTTCAAATATTTATCATTCGATGAAACTCAAACACCAACCTACAAAGCAACTGGCACAAAATCACACAACAGCACAGGTTTACACAGTTGGGGACTTGGGCTCGTACCTCACAGATCAAAAAGGCCAAATTTTGGACCCCTGATGATACACAAACCAGTCTGAATACACAGAATGTGTTTAAGGTTTATCTTTCTCTATGCTGAAACAGTGAAAGAAAAATAGTGGGCTTTGTAACAAAGCATGCAGTATAAAGTCTGAAATGAACTCTAGACATCAAATTGTGTTGCTTTCCATCTTTTCATTGCTCTTTCCCCTAAGCCTCACAGGTGATTTCTTTATGTGAAAGGCCATCTGCATGCCAGCCATCTCTATGACTTCTGTCTACTCTTGTGGGACTAATCTTCATTTGTTCCAGCAGGAACAGGAGAAAGCATAACAAAATCCATGAAGCTGCTCCTTCCATACTAACCTATTTGGTGAAGTACGGAATTCCAGTAATTCTGGTTAAAAAACTATCACTACTTTATAAATTAACATTTTTTTAAAGCAACTAAAATTCAAGTTACCTGGTTTTATAGTACTTCTTGTAGCCCTTTTAATGCAAGCTCCATCAATTCCATACAATCTGTTTCACACTGTGCACTTAAAGTAGTTGAACTCACTTAAGGAGATTTGTCACTGACAGCCACTTCCATACTTTTCCTTTTGACCAATTCAGGATTGGATTTTGACATTAATTGTTAGCAAATGGGATAAAACAGAGCCCCAGAGCTCAAAGAAAGAACCAGTCAATTAAAATAAATCACCTCTTTCCCCATCAAAACACAGGCATCTCCCCAGAACTGTTTCAACTGACACGTACAATGTGAGTGTGCAACTCTCCCATGATGGGAGACATTCAAGTAAAGGAACAGCTAAAATCTTCCATACTGTTAATAGGAATGTTAGAAATGCCTAATTTAGCTTTTACTTCCTTCAATTTAGACTAACATCTCCCATGGGATATGTGGAACTCCCAAAGCAAACAAAACTCATCCTGGCTCATCCCAAGTACAGCTTCAACGCACATTTGACTAGCACCCTTTTACAAAGGCACAACACCTGAAGGAGCAAACCCATCCTTTACAGCCCATGGCAAAGCTGCTCGGAGTGAAAATTTGACAATACAATGAGATTGATGCAAGTTCGGGTGGAGCAGAAATGGTCTTCATCGAACATGGGAGTGAAAACAAAGCTGTATTTTTCCAGCGCCATGCATTAAACTTTACTGATTTTCAACAGATCAAGCACATGAGCTTGCAAAGGGGAACCCACCCTGTTACAACAAATCTGAGTTTCATAAATCCGTATCAGCTTCTTTCTCTCATCACTTAGTTTTAGAGATCATTCCCAAACACTTTATGTACTTATCAAGTTTCACAAAGTTTCAGAGCAAACACGGAGCTTCAAATCCTTAAGTTTGAAACTGGACTGATAAGGGAAGTTGTACACAGAGAACTCCTCTGTATCCCACAGCTTTCAGACAGGAATTTCTCTATTTACCATGCACAAAGCCACTTCCCTATCACAAACAGCCTCTAAGATAAACTCAAGCCACAAGCAGAAGTAAATAACATCTGTCTTTTGGTCCTCAGTAAAAGGAAAAATGGTTTCAGCCAGATTCTATCTTTAAAGTGAAATTGTTTCACAAAGAAAAGCTGTTAATGCAAAACAAAAAAGTAACATTTATTCACTGGTGAAAACCTCAGCAGAGCTAAAAAGAATATGGAGCTATAGTAAAACTAGGTGTTGTAACATCTTGTGTCAGCCCTGCTATATATACACCAAGAGATCACATTCCTATCTACAAAGGCTCCTCACTGACAGTTTAAAATAAGCACAGAAGTATCTCCTCTAATTCACTATTTTATTTACAGATAATTCAATCTGAAGAAAGTCTCCTCATAAAACAACTGTGTGTAAACAAAAAGCAAACCCCAACAAAACAGAACATCAGCTCCTGGAAATGTAAGAGCTTCAAGTTCATAACAATGCAATTCCAAATAGCAGAGGTCGAACCATGCTGTTCCCTGGTATTTGACAATGAACACAGAAGTTTCTCTGGATTTCCATCTGCTCACACACCAAATTCAGCACTGAAACAAACTTCACATATTCCAGATTTTTTAATGCAAAGTAATGGGCTGAGAAATTTACTTAATTTATGGTTTAGCTTTAATTACACTTGAGAGGCTTAATGATGCTACTGTTGTGGCAAAGCATTCTAACTGAACATATCTGGAGGAAAGTCTCAACTAGCTCCCTATTAACCATTAAAAACTTAAATATAACAATCAGTACCCAGACCATCCCAACACAGCGTGCTGGTCCCTGTGTTTCAGTTTACAACTAGGAGTTGTGCATCTGGAGCTTTCCTGTATGACAGCTAATAGAATACAGCAGCTTATTGTTGCTGCATTTCATACGCTTATTATAAATATCTACAGGCCAGAAATGCAAAAGTATTCAGATGTGTTTTCCATTGACTTTTCTTTCATTCTTATGATCAAAATCCACTTCACGTTCCTTTCTTGTACCCAAAACTCAGTTCTGCAATGCTGTACTGTGACACTCATGACAAACACGAGCACTGCAGGGAAAAGTAAGTCCTACTGAATTTGACAGGTTATTAATATATTACAAATAATTTTATTAAAAGGATAACAAACCCAAAGTCAGTAACCTGAATAAACCCCAGCCCCAGCTAATAAGAGCACAGGTATATTATCGCAGAATCATAGAACAGTTTGGGTTGGAAAGGACCTTAAGATCATCCAGTTCCAACCCCCTGCCATGGGCAAGGATGTCTCACACCAGACCACATGGCCCAAGGCTCTGTCAGACCTGGTCTTGAACACTGCCAGGGATGGAGCATTTACCACTTCTTTTGGCAACCTATTACAGTGCCTCACCAACCTCACAGTAAAGAACTTCTTCCTTATACCTATCCTGAACTTCCACTGTTTAAACCCATCATCCCTTGTCCTATCACTATAATCCCTGATGAAGAGTCCCTCTCCAGCATCCTTATAGGCCCCCTTCAGATACTAGAAGCTACTTTGAGGTGTCCATACATCCTCTCCAGGCTGAACAGCCCCAACTTTCTCAGCTTGTCTCCATACAGGAGGTGCTCCAGTCCCCTGATCATCCTCGTGGCCTCCTCTGCACTTGTTCCAGCAGTTCCATGTCCTTTTTATGTTGAGGACGCCAGACCTGTACACAATACTCCAAGTGAGGTCTCACGAGAGCAGAGGAGAGCTTCAACCTGAAGTAAAGTCAGGACTTTATTTTTCCTCTCAGTTTTCCTTTACCTTTTCCTCTGCCCCCATCCCAGGAAAGGAAATTTGCCTGATGTTCGATGAGATAAGCCAGTAATACACAACTGCTGTGTTGGTGGCTGTTTCATCAATCCCTTGTCTCCCCCTGAATGCTTTCTTGTCCTTGTAAAGCCTCTCTCTAGTTGTATATTTCCTCCATACAGGTTAGAGAACAATGGAGGAATTCCTGCTGCATCTAATCAAAGGTCTGAGGTTTCCGGCAGAGGTAATGCTGCCAGAATCAGGAGATGATCACAGAGCAAGCAGTAAGTGGCTACTCCAGAGGCTAATAATTGATTACTAGGGTCCCACTGGGAAACAGTATGAATCCATAAAGTCCTGTTTCTCCCTCTTCAGCCTCCAACTGCTTGATTCATCCCATGCATGTTTTCCACTGTACTGCAGCCTCAGCCACAGTGCCAGGGAAACCATCCATATTGGGTTAAGGAATCTGGGAAGACTAGAGTCGTGATTACTGGAATGAAAGCCAGAGGCAGATAAGACAGTGAAGCCACTGTTGGCAGGAGAAATACCACATCATCTTTATTCCTATGTACACAAAGGCTTTCTATTGCTTATGTGCCTGCTTGTGACCACCACAGCTGGCATTTGAGCTCAGAGGAAAGGAACCTGGAGTACTTTATTCAAGGGCAAATGCAAAGAAGATATTTAGTCCACTTAACCAACTGATTGGATGCATCCCTTCCAGTGCGTGCTGCTGGTGTAACTGCAGTGAATGTAATAAATTATGACATTCCTAATATATCCCTAAATCTATGAAGAGAGCTGGTCACATCTTTCCCATTCTTTATTTCAGTATTCCAGCAGGTTCTAACATAATCAGCTTTTGTTCATTTTACCTATTAAAAGATATTTGAGAGATTTAATTTGGGTTTGTTTGTTTGGTTTTTTTTTTAAGTAAAAGTCAGGATTCTTGACTGTGGTTGCACATTAGTTTAAATATTTGCTTTGGTGAGGCACAAGGCATAGTAATGAAGGAGACTATAAACCAGGTAAACATGATTTTATGAACAGAATGATCTTCTTTAAATAATATCAGAAGGTTCAGAGCTCATAATCCATGTGCCAGCCTCTCAGAGAAGCCTCAAGCTGCTTAAAACTGATATGATAGCTGTGTCAGTGTGACTTGGATCTGTTTTTCTTCAGTGTTCTCTTAGGTGACCTGGATGGTAAATATAAAGAGTGGGTGTATCACATTTGCCAGTGACATCAAACTGTGAGATCTGAAATATGCTGGAGGAAAGAATTCAAAATTATTCCAACAAATTGGAATAACTGCTAGGAAAACAACTGGGTGAAATTCAGTAGGGATTAATGTCAGGTACTGCAGTAAGGCAGGAATAAGCACAAGAGAGAAGTAAATTACGAGCTTGCAGCTGTGCAGAAAAGGGTGTTATGGCAGATCACAAGCTGAACATGAGTCAATGTCATGCTGTCGAAATGAAGGCAAACATCTTGCTAGGATGTGTAAAAGACATATAGCCTGGAAGACATGTGAAGCAATCCTCCTGCTCTGTTCAGCATTGCTAAAACCTCAGCTTGGACGTTGTGTGAGGTTTTGGTTATTACACTTTAAGATAGGTGTGATTCATTGGAGAGTCCAGAAAAGGGCATCACAGGTCAGAGAAAACATGACCTGCGAGATGATTTGAAATAACTGAAAGCATTTAGCCCAAAGCCCAGAAAGCTGCAGGGGAATATTTCACTCTTCAGACACAAAGTAGAGGAGGGAATGATCTTTTCCTTGGGCTTGTGGTAGATGGAGCAGAAAGCAAGAAGGAGCAGAAAGAAAGATTATTTTAGAATGCAGGAATAATTTTTTAGGACATAAGAGAATAAAAGCTGTTGAATATTTGGTCTGGGGAGGTTGTAAAGAGTCCATTATTATAAGAATAAGTTAGACAATTATCTGTGAAGAATGAAATTAGGCTAGATCTGTCATGGGAATGCACCTTGAACTATTTGGCATCTGAAGTTCTCTTCTAGACCATTTTATGAAGGCAACATCCTCTTTTCATGTAAATGAAATAAAAGCTGTCTGCTGGCCCTGTTTTGGTGATTTTCTGTTATCCAAGGTTAGCACAGCACCAAGAACATGGTGCAGCTCTTTCTAAAAAGGGCCTGAAAGAAAAGCAAAAGCTTAGTAGATGGTTAAAAAAGGTCTCTCTTTTTGGAGAAGACATAGAGAACAGGACATTCTGCTTGGCTGAGTCTATAAATGTTGAAAACAATTATATGGAAGAAAAGCAATGACTGAGGATTAGCAGTTAGGAAAATGATCTGAGCTGAAAATACAAAATCTTGTAGTATTTTACTCCTTGAATGACTGTAGTCCAAAAATACTTTTTTTTAGAGATAAAGTGAAATAAAATACTGAAATCAAAATAGGAGTAAAATAAAGCATAGTCTACAATTGATGTTCTTAGGCATTTCTCCAGGAAGAGAAAATCTAGATCCTGTAGTATTCATGGTATAGCATATATTGTTTAATATAAATGGAACAGACAGAGTCCCCTGTGCATAGTGAAAAAGTGATGGATCTCTGTGAGGAGACAGGTAGAAAGAAATGAGAGCAGTGATCATTTCTTTCGGATGCTGCAGTGGAAAGCTACACATAAGATCCTGAACAGAACATATTTTGAGTCCAACCAAAGGAATTTTTAATCCTCTAAAGAGAGAAGGATTTTTCTCTCTCCCCAGGCTTTAGATCTATCCACACAAGCAAAAAGAAAAGCTCTTGGAGAAGTTAAAGACATACTGGGAGGAGTGGAAGTGGGTTTTATACCAACCAGTAACAGGGGACTTTTTCTGTGGAAACAGGTGCTCTCTGGGATTGCAAATCTGCAAAGCAACTGTTGGAAAGAATCTGTGTTGAATGAACAATACAAATAGAAAATGAAGAATTAGGCTGTGCTTTTTAGAAGGCTGTTTTCATGGAGCTATTGCTCAGTGATCTGTTGTGTATTAGTATTATAATCTGGTGTCATTTAAACACACTTACACTTGAATTATCCATAAATAGATGGAAGTCCCCATACTTTGATTTACTGTGGGACACGTGAGCACAAACTGTGACACTATATAAGCTCTGACTGATTTTTTTCCCTGCCCCTATCTTCCATTGCTGCTTGAACACTTTAGGAAAAGAAACAATTTGCTTGGAAAGCCAGTGCCCCAGATATTCTGAAGTAAATTCACATCCCTTCCACCCAAAGGCTTCACATTAGCTTGTATTTCTTTGTCTGAGTTTATTTGACTGCTCCTTCTCCCATCTTTCTCTTTTCTTTCTTTACTTCTCATATGAGTATATGAAACCCAGCCTTTATTTGGGAGACAGGGTATCCAAAAGAAGGCTTACCTTGACCCAGTGCTAAAGGAGGTTCAGATTTGGAGCAAGGTGGTTCTGGAAGGAGATAATGTAAAAAAAGATCTCCCTTTTACTAGGAGGAGGAAGCAACAAGATGGAGGGTTGTTCTCTAGGAATCTTGGGAGGAAATCTGAGACAGCCTAGGCAGAAAACTACTGAAGATGCTGGACGGGAATTCTGCAGATATTAATCTCATTTTGGAAGCTGTTGATAATTGTCTTGAAAAGGAAAGGTGTTAGGCAGAAGTAGCCAGAAGGAAGGTATTTGAGTAGAGGGAGCACTGGCTTGAAATATCAACTGAATGTGAACATTTGGGTTTAGGATGCCTGGCTGAAATTTCTCAGTGTGGCTGTGAGGAAATTGTGTAGGCTACTGCAAATGGCACTTCTGTCAGTATGAGCTGCATATTTAATGCAATGCAATGATATCCAAGACTGCTTTAAAAAAGCATCTGCATGACAGTGTTCAGAGCAGCTGTATCCTTCATTTCTTCTTTTTTCTTCATTTATATTATGTCCAGCTAGAGTCTAAAAGTCCCATAAATCCTGCCAGTGGGTTCCTGCACTCATCATTTCAGTATGTTGGAAAAATTCTTTTCCTATAAGCAAAAATCAGAGGCAGCAGCTTCAAGCTGTCAAAGGCAATTTTGCCTAGGAGGAGACTGGCTGGTCACGCAGATGAGCTTGGAATCTGTGAACACTTGACAGGCTCTGAGCAGTTTCTCACTGTGAATGAGGAGCTGATGAGTGAACAGCAGTGTCCAGCAGTGCTTTTTGATGGTAATGCCAGAGCCTTTTACCAGCAGCTTCCCAGTGCAGATGGAGTTTTACAGAAATAGTCACACAAGGATTTCTACTGCCATAATGAGGAGACTGAAGGTTTTTTCGGTAGTGGAAACAGTATAGAGCCAGAAAGCAGATATGGGAAAACTTTGTAACACTGTGTGTGTATGGAGGAGAAGCAAGTGCTTCTTTCTGTCCCCCCAGCCAGGGCAGTAGATTCTTCACTAGGGACAGCAGCACCTCTCTGTTGGACTGTCACAGAAAAATCCAAGTTCAAAAACACAACTGTGAAACCTTGATTCGTACAGGGCTTAAAGGAGGCTAAAATATTGCATGAGCCCAGGTTCCAACTGCTATAGGCATTCCTCAGAAAGGTCTCATTACAAGGGATTTGTCAGGAAAGACCACTGCACATTGGT
>JAVHNF010035287.1:0-20373 GCA_034783455.1 Micropsitta finschii
AGAGGAGAAACAAAAGTTACTGGCAGAGCTGAAGATTATATGGGAGTAACCCAGTTTGGTGTGTCTCCACATTGCTCTCCCCCACTTTGTGTCACTGTTAAGGTGTGTGGCAGGGGTGGACTTGCCCTGTCACAGCAGCCAAGCCAGGGTGCTTGTGATGTGCACAGTAGCAGTATTTAGTGATCTAGCTTTGAAATGAGGCCTGCTGCAAGTGGATGAAAGGACCAGAGAGCTCTAGACCAGAGCCCTTCTACGATCCCACCAGTTACTGATACATTGCTTTCTGCTCTCATGCCTTTCTACTGCTACTGTTCATTTTTTTAATGACTTCATGTTCCTGCATGTACAGTGGCTCAGATTCACTCAGGTAGAGGATAACCACAAACCAGATAGCTCCTGAGGAGCCACCTGGACTTGTCGTGTCAAGCTAAGCATCTGCTGTCTGGATGGATAAGCTTTTACCAGAGCTTTGTAGGGTTTGATTGCCACCCCAGCTTCTAAGGCCATGAGAGACTTCCAGATGCATTTACTTCTTTGACATTTGTTTTGTCTATGGAGTCCTTTTCTTAAAGCTTGGTTTGTCTGTGGTTTAAGTATAAAGACCTTTTTGCACCTGAAAGAACAGGGTGAATTTGAGCCCTGGACCTAGACATGGAACTGTTAGGGAAGGTGTAACTGAGCCTCATTTAAAGAAGAAAGAATTTACTAGCCAGAAAGCAGTATCTCAAAGCCATGCCTTCTAGATTGTCTACCCACCTTTCCCTCTCTGTCAGATCAGAGTCCTGCAACAAAGAAAAAACATGAAATCATTGCAGCTTATTGTGTTCCTGCCATGAGCACAGGAGGGAGCCAGAGCATCTCCAGAGGCTGGAGACTGCAACTTTGATGAGGATGCAAATCAGTGTCCCTTGATCTCAGACAGCTTGAGCTTGATGCTTTGCTCCTATTTTAGATAGACATGTCCTAGAATGCAAGCTCACCTACAGAGTGCTATCCTGATTATTACTGACTTCCCATTTTAATGATTTTTCAGAAACAACTTTCTATAACTCTTTTCAACTGAAGTTACGTGTTTTCACCCTTCTGGGCATTTTGTAAACTATTACTTAATGTTCATATTTTTCTTTTAAAATCTTGTCTTTCTCCCTCATTCTTTCTCATCCCAACCACCTAACAATGCATTGTGGTGAAATTTAGTTGCACATAACAAATACCATGTAACAGAACTGCCTTCAGCTCCACCAGGACTGACCTTCCAACCTCCTGGGTCTGTGTGCTAAGCCTCAGCTGTACTTACCTTCTAAGCTCAGTAACACTGGCTATAGAAGACTAATGTGTTGCTATCTTGAACTTCCCAGGGGATGACTTGATGCGCTGCGTCGATCTTTACAATCAAGCCCAGTCCAAGTGGTTTGAGGAAATGGTGACTACCACTCTGGTATGTAACTGTAACATCTTACATGTGTAATATAGTAGAATTGTAATAACCTGCAACATTCATCACAGTTATAGTGCAAAGCAGTGGAGAAACTTGAGTGATAAATCTCTCGTTGTATTTCCTGTTCTAAGAAAAACTATCATTAGGGGAAGGAAGAAATAATTGTTTCTTTGCAGAAGGCATTAAACCAGTTCAGGGCTTCTTAGGGGCCAGAACGCTGCAATTATCCCCAGGAAGGATGAAGTAGTGCACAAGGAAGACATGGAAAAATGTGATAAATCACTAAATCCATTTTATACACAAATGAATTTTTGTATCCCATGATTTTCCAATTTCTTCTCTTGCCAGCTCAGCAGAGGCAAGCTTTAATTGCCTATTGTTCTATCTCTTAGAAGATAGCACAGCTCACCATGTGCACCCTAAGGGCATATACCTTTGGGGTTAGTCACCAAGATACCGAGATAGCAGCTTTGATGTGCTGAAAACCTTGAAATACCTGTATTTGGCTAGAGGGCTCCTCCCTCTTGTTATTCCTTATAGCACTTCTAGATAAGAGCTGATTGCTTTCAAAAGCAGGAAATAAAAATGTCTTTTGCATATATTTTTCTCATTGGCCAAATACAAAACTGTAAACTCCTCCTAAAAAGAAGAGGATAATAAATTGCTCAGCATTTGGAAGTGTGTCAGTGCAATATTTAAACTGCAGTAAATAAAAGCAGATGGGTGAGCGGAAAACTAGGAGGAGGATGTCTTCCCGAAAGCAGCACAGGAGGGAAAAAGTTGGCTGTTCCTGTGCATACAGGATCTGATCCTCCTCTCCCCTCCACTGTTGGTTTCTCACTGATGCAAATGACACTGACCATCAGCACCATTGTGTCCAGATATGGCCATATGTATGTTAGCTGCATATTTGTTCCTGGAGAAGTACGACACAGAAGTGCACTAGTAGATGGCTTTAGAGGAATTTGCTCTTTATGTGAGAGAGCAACTGGGATGTGTTGAGCTCTACCCAGGGACAGACAAACGAGTTGAGAGTTTATGGATGAGAATTAAGGGACAGTCTAATATGGGTGACACTGTGGCGTGTTTTTCACAGAATCCCAGAATCGTTGGGGTTGCAAGGGCCCTCTGAAGGTCATCCAGGCCAACCCCCTGCCAGGGCAGGGCCACCCAGAGCAGGTCATACAGGAGCGTGCCCAGGCAGGTTTGGAATGTCTCTGGAGAGGGAGACTCCACAACCTCCCTGGGCAGCCTGTGCCAGGGTTCTGCTGCCCTCTATGCAGAGTTCTTCCTCATGTTGAGGTAAAACTTCTTGTTATTTTGGTTTATGGCCATTGTTCCTCATCCTGTCACTGGGCACCACTGAAGAGTCTGGCCCCATCCTCTTGTCACCCGCCGTTGAGCTATTGATCTGCACTGATGAGATTCCCTCTCGGTTTGCTCTTCTCTAGACTAAACAGGTCCAGCTTTTTCAATCTCTCCTCATAAGAGAGATGCTCCAGACCCCTGATCATCCTTGTGGCCTCCGCTGGTCTGTCTCCAGTAGCTCCTTGTCTGTCTTGTGCTGAGGAGCCCAGAGCTGGACACAAGTAAAATGCGAAACACAAATGATTTGAGCCATGATATCTGACATCATTTTCTAGGCAAGGTCTTCTATGTTTCAAGCAGGGAGATGGTAGATTCACCATCCCTAGAGACATTCACAGTCAGGCTGGATGTGGTTCTGGGCAACCTGATCTAGTTGAAGATGTCCCTGCTCATTGCAGGGCAGTTGGACTAGATGAGCTTTGAAGGTCTCTTCCAACTGAAACTATTCTGTGATTCTATAAGTGATTTTGCTTTTCCTCCCCAGGCAGGTAGTTGACCACCTGAGGTTTTTGTGCTGTAAGGAAGAATCTGTTTCCAAAAAGATGGTTAACAACTTGCAGATAGCACAGGGAAGGCAATGAAGTGTTTTGCCTGCTTGCTTATGCTCATGTTGCTTTCCACCTTGATGCCCAGTAAGCGAACACCAGAAATGCCCTCTGATGGCAGTTTTAAAAGATTTGGGCCCACTGTTGTGCCTGTGAGTACAGAGCTTTCTAGTGGTACAGCAAAGTCCATTACACTACATGTTTTTAAAGGCAGACTTCCATAGCATGCTTCTTCCACTCAGATGGACAAGGAGGGACTTAATGAAGATTTGGGGTTATAATATCAGAATGCAGGAGAAGATGGAGGTAGAAAAAGCTAGAGACAAGTTAGAAATCATTTGCCTTTTCAACTGAATCATTGCTGGGGTCTGCTTACTGGCAGCTGAGTGAGGTGGAGACTTGTGCCAGCTCATCATGTGCTGGAAAGAAAACAGCTTTTACAGGTGTCTGGTTAGACCGAGGGCAGTCAGGTTATACCGCACAACATCGTCTCCTGCTTCCAGTGCAACTTCTGGAGCTAGCAACAAGGCATGCAAAGCTTTCTGCAGGAAACAGATGCCTTCTTGCTTGTAGCATCCCTAAGGATAGTAGCTTGTCTCTCTCCATAGGTTGTCTCAGTTTCGGAGAAGTTTAGACTATATCTACTTCGTAGTTATTAGCAGATGTCATATTACAAATGAAATTACTTTCCCCATCAAATGGAATAAATATTCCTGTTGCACTCAAGAACTGAAAGAAACCCAAACAAAATGGCTCAAACAGGATAGTGCCCTTTGAAGGCTGGTGATAATTCCACAACATCGGACTTTCAAGACTGAGCCTGTCAAGGTCCTGGGGCATCAAGTTTAGGTTATGCTTTGCCTAGAAAAGTTGGATCAGATGGTCCTTGAGGTCCCTTCCAACCTGCTATTCTGTGGTTCTATGGTTTTTTTCTGTCGTTGGGTTCAGAATGAAGGGAATTCTGTTGCTTGCTGTCTCTGATTCTCTACAAATCAGAGGGATGTGCAACCACAGAGTTCAGCTCCAAAACATGACCCTGGAGTAGCGTCACACTGACTGACAACCTTTTGTGTTATCCCTTCTCTGGGCCTTCAAGCTCAGCTTCCAACCAAAATATGAACTTTTTTTTTGTGTGTGTCTAGGAGCTTGAGAGACTAGAAGTTGAAAGGGTGGAGATGATTCGGCAGCATCTTTGCCAGTATACACAGCTGCGGCATGAGACAGACATGTTCAACCAAAGTGTAAGTCTGCTTTTTGTTTGGTCCCTTTGGCCTTTATTGTAATTCAGCTGAGCAGAACAGTCCCTATCCTGATCTGATTGACCTGTATCAAAAGAAGAAGTGAAAAGTGTATGCAGTCAGCTTGTTAGTTTTTATTGCCACCCTACATTTCTGCTCCTCCAAGACTCTTATCCTGGTTACATTTCATACTTCTAGATCACAGCTTCTTGTTGGGGGGTAGACACTGAATTGAATTAAATTTGGACAGCATGAGCTATTATTAGTTCTTCCAGCAGGATGCACTATTCCTGAGCTTATCTATTCTTGCAAGGAAGGTGGTCAATAGTTGGGAGAGGGAATATATATATTTTTTTCTTATTAAAAAAAATTGGCCAGTTTTCAAGTACTAAAATATGGGGGCTGTTTGCTGACCTCAGTACATGGTTGTAGTTTGGTGTAAGGTACAGATTGCAGGACAGGAGGCAGAGACCATCTGGCTAGTGCCAGCCATAGGAAGCCTGTCTCTGCTTGATGTTAAAAGTCAGCCTCTTTGCTTCCAGCTGTGAGACTTCACATTCAGATGTGGCTGTTGTGCACTAAGTCATGTGTACCTGCAGTTCTCACTTGTCTGCAAATGCAGTATAGGTGTGCCCATAGCTGCTCTATGCTTCAGAGCAATGACTGCCTCTGCTTGTAATGTGCCCTTGACATTTTGATTCTTGTTTTGTTCATTTTAGACAGTAGAGCTCGTGGATCAGTTGCTTCGGAAAGTGGATCCTGCCAAAGACAGGGAACTGTGGGTAAAAGAACACAAAACTGGAGATATCCGACCTGTGGACATGGAAATATAGACTGATCTTTAGTTGTATGTCATGAGTCCACTGAATTAACCCAGCTAATGTTTGCTTTTTAAGGGTCAGAAGAGCATAGGGAAAAGGTTGTTCCACTACCAGACACCTTGTAATTTATGCCTGTACAGGCCATCTCTGTTACATTTTGTCATTAAAATGGTCCTCATTGTGCTAAGCCTTAAGCACCAGACATTCCAGGATGAAGAAACCAGATGTGTGCTTCCCACCAGAGGTTCCCAATTGCACGCAGCTTCCAGAAGAAATCTGCTTTCTGGTACAAGGAGAGCTCTGTTCTTCAGTGACTTTGTGCTACATCCCTTGCATGACTATCTTTATACAGTATGTTAGAACAACCATGCAGTGAGCCTCTGGCCAGCAAGTGAATAACTGAACGTGATGCAGGAGGCAAGGAAGTCCTGATCATGAATCCCAGGTCTGTCACTGACTGCTTTCATGGCTATAGGCAAGTCAATTAACTTTTCCGGTTCCCCCATCTATAAAACACATATCTTGCAGCAATGTTGTGCAAATACATTTATTTCATATAACAGTTTCCCACCAAGGCCCTTCTCCCAATATCTATGGAGAAGAGTCCTGTTCTTCCTGTTTTACACTCCCTCTCAGGGATACATAAACCCATTGTCATCATGATTTCTGTTCCAGGCCAATCAATAAGGTTGAAAGTGCTACTATCACTGTTATTTATAAGGAAAGACTTGGTCGTGCTATACCTACCTCATTAGCTGTCTGAGTGCCCTCAATGACAGAAAGAGGTTATATACCAAGGAATAAATGAGATACTCAAAACCTTTCCTACTTATGCAAGGTATTTTCTCACGAAATCTCCTTAAAGATAGCCCTCTAACATTTGATTTAAGATCCAGGTTTAAATTGCCCTTTGTTGGTTCCTTCAGGTGAATATCGCAGCCTTTAGGTATCTTTAATTGCCAATTTTTTCCAGCTAAATTGTGGGGTTTATCTTTTTAGAGCCTGATTTTCAAAGATGCCATGAATCTGTGATGCTAGATTGCATTAAATATAGGAGATGTAGCTGCCCAGCACTTCTGTATCAGCTGATTCTTAACCTTAGGCTTTTCCTGTGTTACCTTTACCACAAACTACCAAAAATGTAACACTGCTCCTGGCACATAATATTCTGTAGTTTGGAAACTGGTTTTGAAAAGGTTTTTGAAAATTCATTTTCTTCTCTTGCTGTCATTTCTGATTGACTGTTCAGTGTTGCTGGTAATACAGTTTTCAGCATTTCATACAATGCCAAGATTCTTGGTTTAGATCCAGCAGAAACCTTGAGTCTCACCACTGTGGCCTTTAGTGTGTTGTTATCTACAGTTTCCCAAACAGTACTATTCCATTTGATCCACTTAACCTCATTGTTTCCATCATTTTCTCCCCAGCACCAAAGTTGAATCCTTTTGTTCTACTACTGTTCTAGGTTTTTATTCACCAGCCTCTGAATGCTGTGATTGGATCATTGAGAATTAATATTCCCCTTTACAAATTCAAGCTGAGACACAGAGAAGTCTTACCTGAAACACATATTTAATAGTGCTGCAGTGATTATTTTCCTGGTTTGTTATTTCAGTCTGAATTCTATTGCATTTTCCTACTGTTCCCTTTTTCTCAACTATCTCTTTACTAGTATAGATTCACTCTTGTCTTGAAAAATGCTTCTCCAACCCACATCTCTGTTGTGTCATTACTGTTTATAAATCTTTGCATGTTGGCAAGTGCAGTGCCATGACCACTGCATGCTCAGGATCACTGTTCTTCATGTGACACCTCCAGACACACTTCTGAATTTGTGACTACTGTTTTATTCTCAGTGTTGGAAGCATCCAGCACAGTTATGTGAGACTCTCCTAAGTTCCTGCCAAGACCATTGCAGTACAAATGAAACATAGTTTGTGTCACACGGTCCCTCAACTCAGTAGAATACATACTCTTCCCCAGATTCCTCTTCTGCTGCTCAAGCAGGGATGTTTTGTGATGATGTCTTTTATGGTCTTCCTATTGATTGACTCTCTGTCTTATTCATTTTGTCATCCCAATGATACTTTTCCTATCTCTACCATGCACTTTGGAGACAGGCACTTTTCTTTTTATTAAACCATAGGGGCAGGGTGAGCTTTCAAAACTTCAATGGCCAAAAATAACTGGAGTACTTTAGAGCTGCATCTCAGGTGGACCCCTGTGTTCTAAGCTCTATTGTAAATTAAAATAAGCAATCTTGATGCCACCTCACCACAATCTTGTTCTGATTGTAAAACCAAACTAGTTGTGCACTTTATACAGGATTCTCCTTTAAAATACCTGAAATAATCTGCTATCAGTTACACTTTACTTTTCTTCTTTAAAGATGTTTTTTATTTTATGTATTTTGGACTGGAAATATTGTCCATTAGCACAGGTTTCTGTGAGGACCAAAGAGTATTTTGGTTCCTCTACTAAGTTGTATTTAAGCTGCTGTCATTTCTCAGTTGTCTTTTCTGGTAGCTGTTTCTTCCCCTTTTGTTTTATTTCTGGACAGTTCTCCTACTTCTTGGGTTTGGTCCATTTGTAATGTTGCAGGCATGCGTGAGCTGCACAGAATGGTCATTTCTTTTGATGGAGATTGTCTCCCTTTTTCACTTTGATAACCTGAGAGCACTTGTACCTGGCTGTTAATCTTTACTGGGCCCAGCAAACTCTCAGGCAGTGCTGCTCTGCAGTGGATGAGATGCTTTCTCTAAAACAAGACATGCATCTGTAATAGGTGGAAGTGTTAGGGAAGTTTTGCTGTTGCTCATAGACAGTTTGCAGCTTATTTCCTGCAAAAGTTGATATTCCCTTGTGATATGACACTGCAGACTGTAGGATCAGTATTACCTGGCTCATTCATTTCTCCGGCTGATGGATCCTGGACAGTGGCATGCCTTACAAGTCAGGGAATGCTGGAGCCCCTGTGCTTCTGAATGGATAACATCCTCAGAGAAGGTGGTGGCATGTTTGAGGAGATGGACACCTGCCCTCATGTTCATTCCTTACAGGGTAACTTTGGGAGTCACAGCATTGCTCAATTAATCTTCCACTGAGTTGCAAAAATGCAGTTGAACCCTCATGCAATTGCTCATCCTAAACAGCTGCTTCTCTGGAGCAATATTCAGCTTTGTGTTACGGTAACAAAGCTAGCATGTGGAAAGCATATTGATGTTGCAATGTAACTGATAAATAGAAATAGCAAAGTAAGCCTCTTACCTTCATAGGTACTGAGCTTAAGCATCACCTCATTTTGCCTGGCAGGTAGGCTCACACACTTGATCCAAGTTTTTACTATTTTAGTTACTACAAGTATGAGTCTTTTTCTGCTGAGTGACAAGGCTGGTTTACATCTTCAGATGGCCTGTGGTCACAGAGCAGAAGGTGAGCTTTTGATTAGTGTTGTGCACTTTCACCTGAAAAGCAATTCCCACTGACTGTAGCTCGTGGTTGTTCTTATCTGGGAGCTCTACTTGCCTGGGTTTTTGTTGAAGCCAGCTACGTACTGTGGCGCTTGCTCTTTGTCTAACCAATGCTGTCACATACTTGTGCTGTCAACCCTGTGGCTCCCTGGTGATCTTTATTTCAGCGAGAGCCTTTTGGCCCTTGTGTGAGCAAAAAGACTATGAATTCCTATGGCTTTGAATCCACTGGGTGTGCTGGCTCTGGTGCCAGAGCTGGTGAGGTGTTTACCAGCTGTATCTTCAGTTACCGTGCAGAATGTGAATTTTATTCATCACCCACGCCAGCCTGCCTATGTCTTCAAAGACATCTCCTGGCACAGCTTACTCAACAGAGTCCTTGTTGGAAGTTTTTCTCTAAGGTATTGTTTCAGCTTATTTTCTAACAGAACTCACTCCGGATCCAGGGCTGTTGGCTGATTCCTGTTGGAGTTGCTGAGCTGAAATCAAGGAGTCCTTTACTATGTGAGCCAAATGCACTTTCCTCCCATCACTGTCAAGATTCCAGTTGCTTTTACAGAGCAACATCCAAAAAGGCTTTCCAGCAGACTTTCAATCTGCTCCAGATTCACTCACATTTGTAAATTACTTCTGTGTGTTGAACATCTTTTGAAAGACTTCAGTTGTTCCCTTATGAGAATGTTATTTTGCTATTTGTCACTGGGATCTTTAGAGGTAACTTTATATTTTTTCTTTTTTAAATATTGTAACAGCAGTGCAAGTCATAAGGAAATCCCTGTTACATTTCTAGAATACTTTTCCCCTTCTTGCAGCCCTGCCTGAGCTGCTGTAGGGTAGCTCTGCTCCCCCTCGTGTTGCAGTTACAACAAAGATTGAAATCGTGCTTCTTTTTGTGCATACCAGGCAGCATGCAAAATTGTGCTCTGGTTCTCTTTAGCCTTTATGCATCTGTGCAGTTTGATGTTGAAGAATGAGATGCTTTTTGTTTAACTGAAAGCCTCATGCTAAACTGTCAGTCTGTGTAGTTGTGTTGTAACAGTGAACTGCACTCAGATCACCCCTTTTTCCTTGAGAGAAATTTTCTGTAAAGTATTCACAGGGAACTTTTACATGCTCAGTAGCACTCAGAATTTCTCAGAACCTCTTTAAATTTGTCCCTGTTTTAATGTCATTGTTGAAATATTTGCTAAAAAGTTAAACTCTCCGTAAAAATGTGCACTCTTTTTTCCACCTGCTCTTTGGAAGTGCGCGGCACTCCAAGATTTCTTGGAACACAACAGGGATGTAGGTGATAAAAGACTTTGAAAATCAGGCTAACAAATAGAAATGCACAAGGCTTTTGGGGGGTTTGTTGGGTTTTTTTCTTAGTCATTGAGTACATGTATAAAGTAAACGTTAAGAAATGAGAACCTCAGGTACTTAATGTATAAGACCTACCTGGTGTACATGAAGTTCCCAGGAGTTCCATGAGTGACCTTGTGTCAGGCTATGGTAGGAGCACAGCTCTAGAGCGTGGTCCTACAGCTTATCTTCTGATGCAGCTGTAAAAACCCAAATCAAAAAAAATAAAATGTGGCTTTGCTCATCTTTTTCTTCAGTCACACACACAGAGAAAAATCACACTGCTCACCCAGGTGGGTCCTTCACTGTCAAGCACCTTAAGGAATCCAGACCAGCACCTTGAAGGTCCCTCTGGAATGAGTAATGTGACTTGGTGTGATCAATTAATTGTTTTTTTCTGAATTACAAACATACTTGCTATTTCATAGTAGCTAGTGTGCTTTTTTGCACTAGTGCAGCCTGCTGGGTCTGTTGCCAGAGATGGTACAGTCTGGTGTCCCGGAGGCAGTCCTGGTCTCCCTTAACCTTTTGTGCTTTGTCAGAACTAGGGCTTCAAAAGACAGTGTCAAAAAGACAGTTTTAAAATGAGCTTTCTTGTTCACCTTTCTGGAAAATCTAGGGTTTTTGCTACTCAGCATGTGTTGAAATAGGAGAATGAGATCCCAGAAGTTGACGAAGCATTGCTGTGGATGGTTCTTGCTGTGTAGGCATCCCGCCTGTACTCATACAGTGGTAGGGAATGGCTGCGGAGCATCCTTCTTTGCACAGCAGAGCTGTCTGACATTCTACCAGAGGAGCCTGCTGGTCACATTTAACTTAACCAGGTGGGAATAGAGACAGGCAGATTCAAATGAAAACCAGATACATAGGGCAGAAAAATCTTTAGCTGCCCCAGTGGCATTTGAGCTTCTGGACACAAGGCACCTGTCTCCCTCAGGCTCTGGTGGGTCCATTAACAGGCTCCTCACACTCTGAACTCTGCTTAGCACATTAAAAGCAGTGATGAAACATTTCCTAGTATCTGTTGCTTGATACAGGGCTCTCCAAGTAGCACCTAGTTGTGCCAGTGGGAGAACAGTATGTGGCAGTCCCACCCTGGTGCTACAGTATGGTTTCTGGCATCACAGCTCTATGATGTCCTGTGCCCGTGCACTGAGCTGACTCTAAGTTTGGCACAGACATGTCAAGCCTGGTGTGCAGGTATCCTCTAAGAGCTTGGAGCACACCATCTTTCTTGGTGATAAAGTTTTTCCTAACAGCCAATCCTTGTCTTTTCCTGAGAAGCACTATTGTAGAAATAATATTCACAACTTTTTGTCTTATAGTAGATCTTGCTCATATAAATATGCATCTTTCAATTCTTATTTTCAGCTCTTCATTGGTACTGTAGCCAACCCTCTAACACTAAGATACACCGGTTTTGATTATCTTTTCTTTAATTTTGACTGACCAAACTTCATACTTCTGGGTATTTTCTGAGAGTGGTAAGTGCATGCTTTTGGAAGGGGTTATTTTGGTTTTTCTTTTGGATTTTTCTTACCAGCCACTAGGTTTGGAAGTACAATGCCTCCTTTTTGTGCTAGTCACAGTTTAATTTTAATTCCTGGGCATTGTTTTTCTGAAGGGACCAACAGATAGCACAATTTGTCTTCAATTTCTAATCCCATTTCCTCAAGGCAGAAACCTTTTGTGCCTAACAATGTAATTGATTATAAGAATTGTACATGGATAAAAATTTTCCATAGACCAATAAAACCCAAATGTTAGCACATAATTATTACAGGTAAAAAAAAAAAAAGAAGAAAGGAAAAAATACTTATTCGAAACATTCAGATTTAATTCCCTCAACTTACATTAAGTTGAACTACTTCAGGTGTAAGAGACAAACTCAGTGGATATTCAGAACAAAAGCTTCTAGCTGCTGTATTCAGGTTCAGTGAGTAGATAGACTGTAATTCTCAATATATGCAGTCTTTCAGGGTTACTGATTTAACAAAGAACTGAGTAACAGCTTGTATCACAACCAGACTAAAATTCTGCTAGTAATTCCCCTTGAAGTGCCTCTTTAAATTGTATCTGCCACAAGCATGTAGAATACACAGATTCACCCTATAAATTCCCAAAACTCAGGAGCAGCCGGTTTGCACAGATCTGTGCAGGATTCTCAACCCTCCTTCCTTGCTCTGCTCTGTGCACTCTGTTAGGACATCCACATACCCAGTAGACCTGGCTTTGTCTCAGTGATCATTTACTGTCCAGCACAGTCATTCTAAATTCTCAATGCTGAAAATGGAGTTGGAAATGTTAAGACTTAAAAGGAATTGCATTGAAGGAGTTGCTAACCTCATCTTCTGACACATCATTCAGTAGAGTAAGCAGGGAATTCTGCGTAAAAATAGTTGAGTAAGTGCATTTGGGGCCTAAGTAGGCCTTTCTTGTGTAAAATCAAAACAACCTGACTTTTTTAATGCAGTTGCTGAGAAGAATTTTCCTGGTACTGGAAGTCTAAAGCTGAAAAGTGATTTCAGGGATCTCCTGTCTCCATGACATGACAATCTTAGTAATCTGAATTAGGGAATGCTTGGCCTGAAATCCCTTGTTCTTTTGGAGGTTGTTTTTTTAGGGTTTTTTTTTGTTGTTGTTGTTGTTGTTTTGGGTTTTTTTGATGGCTGAAATTTTGAGAATAGCCTAAAAAAATCTGAGTGTCCATTTACCAGACTTTTATTCCAGCAGGTCAAAAATACTCCATAGAGACGGTAACCTCTGTACATTAAGAAATAAAGCAGGTTACTAGTATTGGACAGACATTTTCTTCTCCTTAGATTATTTCCATTCTTCCAGCAGCTCAAAATAGTGTGAAAAATCCACTGAGCAGTTTTGCAGACATTCTAACTGCAGGGATTCAGAGGGAGCCAGATCACCATACACTAAACCAGAGTTTTCTACTAAAATGAAGTTGCTTATTTGGTCCTTTTTGTGTAACTTTTGCTAAATACTTATAAATTTCTAGGAAAGTTGTCTTTTGCCAGTACTAATGACTTATTTTAAAGATCTTTAACCAAAATTTTATAACTTTACATAAATTTTGGCTGAATAGACCCCTTAAATAGTTTATGTATCATGCAGACTGGGTAACTAGTAAATCTCAGATCATTGTGCATGTTATAGGATGGCTTTTGTCCCATAAGTGTACACGAAGGAGTCACTTTACTGAACTTAAGAAGTTGAATGCAGAAAAGATTTAAGGGGCAGATCTTCAGCTCGGGTAAACTGGCAGAGTTTGGTGGAAGCTACTTTATGTCAGCTGTGGATCTTGTCCTTCAGTGTTGAAGGTATTTCCTATACATAATTTTTCTGTCTTTACTGTAAAACAATTTCATATGGTTAAACTGTATTTTCCTATATTGTTCTGCAAGTTTATATGCACCACAGTGCTCATCTCATCTCCTGTAAAATAAACTGTACAGAGACGCATTGAGCATGGAATCGTCTTTCCCCAGGTGCTTTTGCTCTCCCAAAGCCACACACTTTTCGAATGCAGTATCATCAAAGAACACTTGGGGGCCATGTGCACACGTACTGCTTTGTTGGTGCCGCTTGAATTTGCACTCATATTACTCGGGTGTAATCTGCTTGTACTTGCCCTTTTCAGATCTTTGCATGATACTCAGATGAGTACAGTCCCTAAAATTTCATACGTTTTTAGGAAACTAAGAAACAACTGTAGCGAAGTGTAGCTGGTTTTGTTCCTTAAACCAGAAGGCAGGCAAAATGTGATCAGTCTGAAAGCAGCTGCCATGAAATGGGCATGCTTTAGATTACTTGTCTAGTAGAAGGTATCCCTGCCCATAGCAGGGCGTTGGAACTGTATGAGCTTTAAGGTCCCTTCCAATTCAAACTGTTCTATGATTCTGTGATCTGTAAGTCTTATGTACCAAGTCAGTCCTTTACTTGCAAGTTCCACTACATCTTGAAGCTTAGCTGGAGGGAAAGCAATTGTAAAATGTTACTGTTAATAAGTTGTTGTACTTTGAATGCATTCCTATGCATGCTGGCAAGTTTTCTGAGAAAGTCAAAATCGGCCTTGCCAAAATCCTGTCTAATCCAGCAACTGTCTCCAGAAGTGACCAGCATGGGATACTGCTATAGAAGCAGAGCTCAGAGCAAGCAAGTTTTTCAGGTCTACAGAGCACAAGCCCATCTTCCCAGCAATATGTGACTCAGGGACTTTGGAGGTAACAGCAGTATCCACACATCTTATAAACCTTGGTAGAGGTTTCTTCCAAGAATTTGTCTGGTTTTGAGCTCATGTAAGAATTTAGTTTCTGCAGCCACCTGCAGAATGGCACCTCAGAGCTCCGGTGTATTTGCACACTGATGTGGTAAGTACTTGCAAAGGGCTGCACACTCTTCTCAGAAAAGGAGACGAAAGGTAAGACACAGAAAAAGTTCCAAGTGGCAGCTTGGTTTTCACAGCAGGGTCTTTGCACCTTGCCCAAAGTAGCCTAAACCTGGTGGAGAATCTCAGAGTGCAGTGTCCAGTGTTGGCGTATGGTACAGGCCGGCTTTGTGAATACGTAACATTTCTCTCTGCACTCTGTTACGTTTAAATGCAACTTACCAGCAAAAAGCATTTTCAGTTGTAGAGGACTTTGGTACAACTTCAAAATGCAAGAAAGGGAGTTAGTTATACAAGCCGTGACATGTACTTTCTGTGCTGGTGTACTGTCAGCACCCTGAAAAACACAGAGGTGAAAGGACTGGAGTGGATGGTGGAGATAGCAGTGTGGCAGCCTCTCGGTCTGCAGCGTTTAGATGTAATGGGCAGGAGGTTTAACTCCATGCTGCACAGAAATACCTGTGCTAGGCTTTGGCAACCAAAATAATTAAAACAGCTTGCATTCCACTGTGTAATTAAGCTTTTGACTCTCATGTTCCCCAGATGTGGAAAGAAAGCTGCAAGGGCGTCAGTGAGGAAACCTGATTCCAGATCACTCTTGAGACTAAATAGATAGGTTTGTAGATTAGTAGATTTGTGCCTCAAGCTCTTACCTAATACTTTAGGGTAATTAATTATCATTAATTAAAACTATGTCAATGCAGTCTGCATTTTCTGCTGATCTACCCTGATCAGCAATATGATCCTGAAATCTCCAGATAAATACAAGTTTTCTATATGGCAAACTCGACAGTATGTTAGGAGTATCTTGATTGCAAGTAAGTAGGAAAAACTTAGGAGTTTACTTGATTGCAAAAATTAAGTGGAAATTGGGATCTGTGTGTACACCATGCACACCTAGGATGCAGAACACAGAAATGCTCATGATTTACAGTGCTTGTGGAACGATTCACGCAAGACCATTTACTAGGAGCAGTCATAACTACTGGTGTGAGTCAAATGAAGGAGCTTAATTTATTCTACAAGCTGAATGGGCTGAAAGTGGGTTTGAGCCCTCAAAGGTCATTGTGGCATAGGTCCATGAGGCTCTTAAAAGCAAAGCTATGTGCAGAGTTGAAGCACCTGGTTTAACTTAACTCTTGTCATTTTTTCTGCTTTGCTACATAGGTGCCAACTGCTTTTTCTCTCATGTGGTTTCATTAAATATAATGGCAATTTCTGAACTGATGGTCAAGGCAAAATGGCCCAAGAAATGCCGTTTGCACACCTATGACTGAAGTAACCTCACACACAAGTGAAGTTTTGGCAGTCAGGATCTGGACTGAAACCACAGAAATAGCACTGTCACATTTCTTACTCAAAGAATCTTCCTTGTATAAATTACTGTCTTGGTCCTTATACAAATGAAGAAAAAATTACAAACATGCACTAGTGAAGTATTTATTGCAGGGACAAACAGTCCAGCCTCACGGGTTAGTGCCACATGCTCCGTTTGCACTGCGTTTTTCACAAGGCCCCAAAAGTAGAGGATGAGAACATCTAGCTCCAATTTTATTTTGACTTCGTGCTTTATAAAGTAGAAAACCACACACTTGGTCTCCTGGAGCTACAGCAGAAGTTAGTGTTCTGTGTACAGAACTTTGATGGTTTTGGTAGACTTAGCAAATGCTTTAAGACTCTATCATTTGTTTCTGCTTGCTTGCTCACAGAGACTAGGACTCTCTTAGTTGCTTAGATGTCTTCTCCAGCATGGTGACCATCTCTCTTCTTACAGGTCCAGGCTTCTGGAGCTCTTTTCACTACCCCTTCACCTTCTAACAAGTCTATTTTAAAGGGAGAAAGGTTGCCAAATGGAGCTCCGGTTAACGTGGAAACATGAGAGTCAGGTCAGGGCAGCCTCTTATCACTGCTCTCAGTGCTCAGAAATCTTTCCTGTTGGCTCAGTTTACCATGAAAATGTGTGTAGTCAATGCCTCTTTTGTCCTTTGCTGGTTTATATTTTCCTCAGTCTTCTCTATTGATGAATCAAAGTAATTTCTTAAGTCTCAAATCTGTGAAAAGATAAAATTTGAGTTAGGCCAGAAGTCCATATAGTGCAGTGTCCTGGCATGGCAGTGACCAGTAAGCACCAGTTTCATAGGGGAGGGTGGGAGAAAAGCTTTGTAATGAAATACATTGTGATCCATCCCTATATAACATTTTGAGCCCTTGGTGACCCCTGCTCAGAGCCCGTCTCTTCCCCAGCAGGGACAGTATTGTATTTAAACAGCACTTGAGAGATGTTTTTATCTCCCATGAGCTGATTTTGGAACTCATATAAACTTCCCATAACATGATGTAGAAAACAGCTGAACAGCACAGTGATGTATGATAAGAAGCATCTCCTTCTGCTTCCCATTAATCTGCATCTCACTGGGTTAATTTGTTGTCTTAGTTCTTGCATGGGAAGAGATGGCTGCTTGCCTTCTGTAGTCAGCCCACAGTCTCGACAGCTCACTATCATGTTCCTTCCCTCTTGCCCCATCATTTGTTGTTCATGGTCAGCAGACCTAACCCTGCTCTGTCCTCTCCAGGTGGGACAAACAATTACACAAGGTTTTTAAGATGTAGTTTTTAAGTTGAGGCATGCCTAATAACCTGGTACCCTGCCCAAATAATAAGCCAATGTAGCAAAGGGCAGATGGGACTGCTGCGGTAGCTAGGAAAGGGAGAAGTGCTATGGGAGACCCAAAGATAGTGACAGCTGGTGAAGTGAGAACACCACAAGTCCCTAAATGCAGCTTATGACATCAGGCTGTAGTGGAAATGCCAGCAGAGAAACTTTGACTGTTGCAATGGGGACTGGCAGCGACATCGGATGCTGGTCCTAGAGAAATATCAGAGGAGTGGACCAAGAGACAAGAGGCTGTAAACCACAGATGCAGCCAAGTGGAAGTGTTTTGCTCTACCTTGCAGGTGAATAAGCTGACATCAGCCTGGAGTGAGGGGATTATGCCTACAGCCTCCTGAGAGGAGGTATGTCATGGTTTGGCATTGCTCAGTCTGCTGCTGTCCCACACACTCAAGTTTGTCGTTGTCTTCCACTGAAGACTGAGCACTCACAAAGATCAAGAGTGCTGAAGAAGGTACATGCCTTCTGGTAAGTCTTCCCATTCTCCAATTCTGGTACTAGGCACAGGTATATGGGATGTCCAAATAGACCCAGAGGCACAGCATCATCCTTTTCATCTGCTGTATTTGAGGAGCACATCCAGGGATGGGGCAGCCACAGGTTTTCTGGGCAACCTGTGCCAGCTCCTTTCCTCCCTCATAGTAAAGAATTTCTTCCTAAGTTGTCCTAGGATACTTGGTTTATCTGTTTTCTTAAAGTTGTTATTAAACGTTTGCACTGGAACAAACCAGAAGTAGTCTTCTACTACCAGAATGTCTCCCAGCCGCCCAGCCTTCCCAAACTTGCCTTTTTCACAGTATTCAATGAAGTGCCACATGTGTGGCTCTTTGCCTTCCTTAACTTGTATGTGGTGCCTTGGGAAGTGAGCACATGAAACATGACAGAACTGTCACGTCTCAATCTAATGGATTTATTTCATGTTTTAAAAACCTACAAACCAGTAGTATTGATTCCAAGGCATAACTGACAAAGACTTCTCCAGGCTGGAATTTTTGTGCTTTATCATTTTTTGATCCTTTGAAGCACAGCCCCCGCCTGGTATGTAGAGGTAATATATTTAAACAAAGAATGTAAGTACACATTAATAATTAGCATCTAGTTGACATCTCTGGCCATAGAAGGAGCCTTTGTGTCTGAAAGGTTGTGCTTTATGTGTAGTAAAACAAAAATTTATAGCATTGTCTCACAGCAGATTATTAAGATTGCATAAACCTTATTCATACAGATCAGATCAGTTGTCACACTGCATCGACTGGGAAGGCTCAAATGAACTCCACAAGCTATTTTGGCCTTAAAATTCCATTTTTGCTTTGTCATACAAGTTTTGATGGAAAGCAAAATCCTTGGCAAAGACGACTTCAAAGCTGTGGAAGTCAAGTTTTAGAGCAGGTTGCCTCTGATGTCCTGAGCGTGAGTATTCCACCTGTGTTAGTTAATGGAGTGACTCAGCAGAGATCAAACTCAATAGGGCAGTGGGAGGATGGACGCTGTATTCTAGAGGGAAGAACCCTTTAGCTCACACCAAACCTTCTTATAAGGTGAAGGCAGTGGAAATCTGGGGAGTAAAGGTGAGTAATTGATCGGTAGAGAGGAAAAATCCTGCTCCTAGGTCTACACAAGCACAAAACCCTGGGCTGACGTTAAAAGTTTGTGTTGTCTGATAGTTAATCTGTGTACGAATTGGCTAAGTAACTTCTGTACTTCAGTGATATAATAATGTTGTGTTTTTATGAGGAAACTTGCTGGTTTACCTACTCAGATATGTTTTCTGAAGGAAGCCATGTGATGAGTGTTTTTATCAGGCCTCGGGTCTGTTTATATATAAAAGTTCATTTTTATAAACTGAAAGAGGCCAAAAGAACATACACATAATAAAGAGGGGGAAATGCACCTAGCAGGGACTGCTGTGAAGAGCACAAGAAACTGCTTTCTTGACCATTTGAAGTACTTTAAAATGCAATTAAAAAGCAAACTGTTTTATTGCAATACAGTAAAAATCTTACGGTTTTCACATTTTTAGCATCCAAGTAAAATGCATTCTAAACCACTTCAAGCTTTTTAATATCTTAAGCAACAGCTCTAGAAGAAATTAGTCTTTTTTGGATTGGAGAAGACACAGTCAATGGATATGTAGTGTCTGGTGCTTGTAATGGATGGTGGAGAAATCTACTGCAGTAGAATGCTCTATAAGCAGAATGCACATTCTGGTAAAAAGCATTTTAAAGCTGCAGATGTATATTAATATGGATCAGATATTTACATTTTATTAATATTTTTCTGAAATATAGGACCTGGTATTGATTAAATATGTTGAGTTTAACACTGCTAGAACTGTAGAAGAAATACTTCTTGAAAAGTACCAGAAATGTCAAATGTGTTCTTGACCTAGTGCTACTCAATGAATTTATCTGTTCTTTGCAAGAAAACAGTGTATGATTACTGGTAAAGTTTACATGTCTAAACATTTGTAGACTGATACATAATTTTTTACAGCATTGGTAAATTATAGAAGCTGCATAAACTCAGTCTGCTCAAACAACATATTGAAGCTATAAGCAACCTATCTCAAAATAAGTGCCATTTGTAGTTGTGAAGCTGGCAGCAGGGATCTAAGGACAAAGCCACCCCATGGGGAGATGTAGTAGTAGGGTAAAGCCAGATGCACCTGATGGAGAGAAGCTGCATGAATAGAGCCCATGATTAGCCCTAAGTGTTATTTATTTGACACAGAGTGTTTTCACAGAATCAGAGACTGCTCGAGGTTGGAAGAGGACCTCCAAAGATCACCTGGTCCTGCTTAGCAGGGCCACCTAGAGCCAGTTGCCCAGGATCTGAATTATTGTACTTCCAGGCATTTAGGTTAAAATAGAGTAAAGCTTGCCAGTGAAGAACAGGAAAACTTCACAACCTGTGCTGGGTAACCAGCTGCAAGGCTGGATAGTGTTACATATGTGTGTCTGGGGGAGATCTTTATGTTGTAGATTAATATCACTACCCTTACTGACAGGTAAGACTTGGCAGTCCTGGGGTAAAGATTGGACTTTATGAAGTTAAAGGTCTTTTCCAACCTCATTGATTCTAT
>JAVHNF010035289.1:2528-12838 GCA_034783455.1 Micropsitta finschii
GAAGCTCGAAGTCAAACAAACTAAAGATTTCTCCTTTCTTTTAGATAACTTTGCTTTAATATTAAAAACAGATCATTTAGTAGACTTAGGAAGTCTTTTGGGAACGGGAGACAATTGCCTAATGATACTAGCCTTTGAGTCCAAAGACTTTTCAACTGCAGGGGTGGGGAGATCTTGGTGAGTACAGGTGATTTGTGCAGTCTGAAGCCATAAAGACAGAGAGGTTTTCTGCCTCCATCCATGCCTCATCTACACCAAATGATTTTTGTGAGAGCCTAGTCTATCACTTTCTTGAAAGACTTCAGTGACAAAGGTTTCATGACTGCTTTTGCTGCTGATGCTGAAACCTAGCTAGTGTTCAAGTGACAACTTCTGAATATTCAACAGCTACACCCATCACTGTATTTGTTTTTCCATTTGCTATGATTTAATCACCTCTACCCTCTTATAACACTGACTTAGGGCACATTAGGAAGTTTGAACAGAAGGAAGAAAATCTCCAGTTGTTAACTTATAAGGTGGGCCTGAGATCTTCCGAAGTGTATCAATGAAACCAACAAGAACCAAAGCTACTGAAGTGTTAACTAAGTCAGTGCTGCTACATTAGCTCTCCAGCACAACTGATACATACAATGAAACTTAATGAGATTCAAATGATGCTCATTTCCCTTAATAAAGTGCTCAACCACTGTTCACTACTTTGCCTTGCCAAACTGACTGTGCCCCAGGAAGGACTGTGGAGTCGTTTCTGGTAATCCACCTGGAAGCCTGATACTGAGCTTCTGAGCTTGCAGCCTGAATGAAGCCACATCCCTTGCCATCATCCCCTGCAGCTGTTGCTTTGGGTCTTCTGCAGCTGAGAAGCAGACCTGGAAATCCCAGCCCCGCCAGTGAAATAGCAGCCTTCAGACAGGTCCCTGGAGGCTACATCACTGTGGTGCATGATGCCTCAGATGCGGTGGCTAGCAGGAAACCTTGCCTTCAGCTGAGCTGTCCTCATGACACACATTGGCGTTTGACCCAGGAAGATCAAAACAGAGGAAAACACCACTCCCTATTTAACAGGACTTTCTTTTTCTGGTTTTTGTTTTTACCTCTGAGGGTTGGATAAAGTGTGCATGGCCTAAAAAGAAAAATATGTGCACATTACTCTAAGCTTATAATGGTAGCAATAAGTCTCAGGCGTGTTTCTCCAAGCCGCGGTTGGACTTTTACAATATGCAGAACCCCCTTTTAAGACATCTCATTCTACTTTCTCACAAATGAAAAGTGTTAGGCAATTATTGCAAGGTTGGAAATGCCGCAACCCTTAAATGACACAAGAGTCAATACATTTTTCTTCCAAGGATCTTACACTCTTATGCGCTGCAAAGAGATTTATAATGCACTGCTCCCATTCCACATGCAGGACCCTGCACAGCATCTCTGGAGAGTGCGGTAACTTTAGCCCTGTGTCCATACTCAGCTAAGGCTAACTGAAGGAAACAGGAATGCTTCCCCTGAGTCCCCTACTTGTGCCTCTGATTTTACTGAGCTTGGTATTTTAGGTACTCGACCAGACCTTTTTTTCCTCACCTTCCCATTGGAAAATTAATCAGTTCTTCACAAACTCTAGATGAAATTTCTGACAACTCTCATGAGCTTTTTCAGACTCTATTGTGCTGCAAGATACAGTTTTTCTCTGAGTAGTAGTGGCAATCTCTCCCTCAAGATACGGGGCTAACATTTAGCCTACAACATTAAGTGCATTTCATATATCTGGTGATCCAAGTCCATGCAATTTTTATTGGTTAAATGTTTAAAATCTACTCATTTACACACAGACAGTCCTATCATAGCAAACTCAATGTGTTTCACAGTGTGACAAGAACAGTTACTTGGTGAAAAAAATCGTATCTGTTGATACAAAGATAGAATAGTAGGAATTGGTTTTGAAAACTTCCTTTTGGGCAAGATGCTAAGGCATTTTTGACCGCTGATTCATTTGGCTTTGTGCCTGTTGAGTCAGGATACTGTATGGACACCAAGGACACTGACTAAGAAAGCGTCTAATCTGGATTTCATATTGCTACAGTAAATGCAGACATTTTCCAAGTTGATTGTTTCACTAGTTTCTCACTAGATGGAAAACTTTTGTTCTGCTTTGTTTTGCATAGCATCCCTTCTAGTGCAGTGTCTGCTACAATCCACAAGATCTTCTTGGTGAGAGCATAAAGTATTTAATCCATAATTTTAGTGGTCCCCTAGAAGGTACTTAGCAGCAAAAGGCTATAGCCAAAACCATTATGCAGTCTCATTAGAAGGCTATATAACAGCTAGTGATTGCCTATGCTAAACGTAAAGATTTGGCCCAAGGAAGGAATCCTGGGATTCCTCTCAAAAGGCATTGACAGATACTAGTGAAAAATGGCATGTCACTGAAGCAGGTAGATGGGGCTGGGGAAGAGGTTTCTTTTGGTAGTGTGCTTGCCATAGTTAAGAAACCTTATGTAAGGAGGGTAGCTTGTATAAGAGAAAGAGGTAAAAAAGGGCAAAGATTTAATGCCTTTGTGGGCCAACTCCTCCTCTCACCGAAAAACAACATGCACAATGACAGAACGAGAGATGGGAACAGATAGAAAGGAAAATAATCAAGTAATGCCAGAAGATAGAGAAAAGCTAAACAAAAGGAAACAAGAAAACATCTATATCTAAACCTCAGAAAGAAATTTCATTCATTCATATTGTTTCCTATTTCCATTTGACTTCCTTGGCAGGTAGCCCAGCTCTCCATCAGTTAGAGGAAAGGAAGTTACCGTAGCACATTGTTGTGGGGATTGAATTTTATTGCTTTGCTATTACAATTAGGTAAATATTAGCTCGGTTAATGATGCATAACTTTTTTTTAAAAAGCATATCCACCTGGGAATTGTAGATTAGTCCAGTAAAACCCCCCCAAAACTTTTATGAGAGTGAAGGAAAGAGGTTAAAACCAGTAAAATAATAAATGGCAATGCAGCTTTAAAGGGGCATACTAAAAGCAGGGAATCATTACTGTTGATTAGCTGAAAAGCAGCCTGAGGGGAAGGAAGATGCATGTTTTAACACTGACCAAACCTGCCAGCAAATGTCCAGCTAGCTGTGCAAAAAGCCACCCAGATCCTGCAGGGAACGTGGGAAGAACACCCAGCATCCCTCCTTTACTAGCCTGTGTGTTTGTGTGTAGGATATCTCTTCACTGTCCAAATTATGAGCTAGAAAGGCACTACCCCTCTCAGTAACCTGGATCTCTGGTGGCTTTTGATGAGGGGGTTGTGTGGGGGTTTTGTTTTGTTTTCTCTTAATTTGCTTTTGGTTTTAAGCGTCATCTGTTTTTATTAAAATGATCTCATTCCGTAGATAAAACTATTATTCTACCGCTCTGAATCCTAAGTGGGAGAAAATGTCTACACTGAAGGTGATTTACATGGAAAAAAAATCACAGGGAAATTTAAATGTCTGGTGGGACTCCACGTAGTTAAACTTGTACGGCATGAGATCAGAAATGGAAAGCGCATCAAGGCAAGCAACTAACAGCTCAACTATACTGCTTTGACTCTAATATACTGCTTTAGTCATCTCCCATCCTGAGTTTTGGGTTCTCTACTAGGTTAATCTATAAGCTACAGTGTAGGGGGATCCCCCCACTCTGGCCAGCACAGGGAGGAGGGGTTTCCAGATGATGCTTGATGGGCACAGCAGGGGATGACTGGTATCAAGGAAAGCCTTCAGGAGGAAAGGGTGCTGGGACACACAAAACTTCTTTGGTTTGAGCCTCATTTTAGGCCCTGTTGAACTGCATGAGGGAAGATAGGAGCTCTGAGAGTAATGAAAGTGAAAAGAGTGAACCACCCTCTGAAAATAAATCACTTCAAGCTGTAAACTATAACCAAGGACTCATTTCCGCTGGGAAGGGAGAGGAGAACGACAGGAAAATTAGCCTCATAGATGCTTATTTGAATCCCTGATCAGACTATGGATCAAAGCTACCAGACCTCCATTTTCTTCTTCATTCAAACAAATCGGTTTTAGCATATATATATTTTTTCTGGCTTCATTTCAGCTCAGTGCCTTAAAATTAAGTGTTATACTTTGTGCTCAAGCAAATGCAGTAAGACTAAATGCTCCGGATTTGTCCTTTTAGGCCTTATGCCAAGAGGAGAAACCCAGCCCGGTGAGGAAGGCTGGTCTGGGGCGTGCACAGCATTGTGGGGTGAAGACTGCAGTCCTCCTAAGTCAGATGTTGCTTTGGTTGAGGCATTGAAAAGGCAGTGCCTTCACAGCACACATGGCTGCTCAGCAGTGAGGAGGCAATGTGTACTTTGCCAGTTGAGGAGCAGCCTCAATACATAGATACTGCAGAGTTTCTTCTGGGAAGGACATGTAATATTTATTTGAGTAAAAACCAACAGGCATATCACATACACAACATAATGATATCTATGGGTGCTTGAGACCTCACGGCTGCTGCTTTATGCCCAGACATGCTTTACCGTTGGTGCTACGTATCATGGCTTGGCGATGAATCAGTTCAGACGCAAGCTCAACATCTGCGTCCCTAAATCCCCGAATATTAAGAATATAAAGCTCTGGTTATTTCACACTGTTTGGCAAACATACACTTCTGAAATGGTTGAAAACTAAACTCAGTATTAATTACAAATCCATGGTGGGTAAACTGAAGTGGCTCATTTTCCCGAAGAGATTTAAAACCCCCAGATTTCTGATATTTGATTTTAATTTCACAATTAGGAATCCTAGGATTCAGAACAAGTGAGCAATGCATTCAGGTTTGCAGAGCCCGTGAGATTTACTATAGCAACTTAAGGGACTAATCCGAATGTAGACACTGGCTATTCTCTTAGAGAAGTCATGGAGTCCAGGCAAGTGGAGAAGAGCAAAGATCATCCTGAGCTTTAAAAATGGGAGAAAAACAGAGCCAGGCAACTACAGACTAGGAATGCTAACCTCAAGTACCCAGAAAGAGATATATACACATCACACAATACTTTTCTTAGCAGCTGGAGGATTACAAGGTCTTAAGAAACCAACTAAGATTTGTCAAGAATAAACAAATCATGTCAAACTCGTCTAATTTATTTCTGTGACAGGATAATCTAAGAAGTAGTAGACGTGATTTATCTTGTCTTTAGTAAGACTTCTGGTGCTGTCCCACGTGACATTCTTATGAGCTAACAGGGGAAATATGGGCTATTATGAAATCATTGTAATGTGAAAGGAGAGTGAGCTGAAAAATCCTTCGTACTGAGTACTCATTCAACAGAGGCTCTCTGGTCATCTGAAAGAAAGCCAAGACAAGGCTGTCCTTCATGTGTTGTGCTGGTCACCACTTGTAGTAATAACCTGGATGATGAGCATATGCATGTTTATATGTGTGAATGAGTCAATGCTGAGAGAAATATTTCCAGGATAAAGAATTTTAAATCAGAAGAGACAAATACACTAAGAGATACACAAAGAAGTAGACTGAGGACTAACAAGAGAACTGAGTGCGCACACACACAAATGGAGAATTACTGCCCAGGCAGTGATAGTTTGGAAAGGATCTGAGGAGTTATAGTGGCTCAGAAAATGAAGGGAAGTCCATAGTATGGGTATTTGTCTGAATTAACAGGAGTTACGTGAGACAGCAGAAGTACTTTTCTGATTCCACTTGCCACTGCTTAGGCTTTTACTGGTATAGATACCTATGCCTGGGCATCATCCTTAAAAAGAAATGCAAAGGGGAAAAATGTCACTTGGACATTGCTAAAAAAAGGGCATATCCTCATTTGTGAAACAGACTGTCAGCAATTTATGCCTCCACATTTGAGCTGAGACATGGTCATGGGCTGCAAGGCATTTACTTCATGTGGATGCATTCTACTGCCATTCCAGATCCAGCTGTAGAATACAGTTGTACTGGTAAAATGGTATTTTACCATTTTACAATAAATGCAACAGTTATAAAAGAGTTACTATCCACCATGCCCTTTGGGATATAAAGTAAATACAATGTACCAGTAAGGCTGAAGGGATAGACACAAGTCAGTGTAACACAACTGCTGAAGTGAAACCTGCTCACAAATAGCTTGCATGCTGCATAGATTAGATAAACTCAGTTGCTTCCCTGTTGTTCAAGTACAGCATCAAACCCCACTCATTAGAAGTTAAAATGACACCATAAGGTACCCCCTGCAGCATGGCATGAGGCATAGTAATATTACTAAGAACAAGTGGATTTCAGCCCCGCTGCTGTCATTTAAAGTCCAGTTTTGGACAGCTCTTTTCAGTGATTCCCCCCAAGAAAAACTATGCTACATTCATGGCCATAAAGTTTATCCACTTACATACTCCAGGACAGGATTATCATTCATTGCGTTGCACCAGTAAGCACAGTAATACACAAAAGCATGCAAAATCATTTATGGTACAGAAAGATCCTGTAACTTCACTCCTCAAGTAACTGGTGAACATTCAATGCACTCCTATTTTTCTAGGAAGATAATTCCTGAGATGCAAACTTGAGTTGTATGTCGGCAGTTTCACACACTGTACTTCAGTGAAGCGCACAGAAACAACTTGATAGGGACAGAACAGAACAGGAACAAAATATTATCTAATACAGATACTCAGAGGCAAGACATGTTCATGGGGTTCAATTACAGTAAGCGGTGGGCTTCTTTTATTTTGTTGAAAAGTACATCTTTTACTGGATTCAACATAGTTATAAGATGAAAAGAGGTCCACTGGCGAGGGAGGAAAAAAAGCAAAAGTTTGGAAATACTTGGTAACTAAAATAAATGACAGCTTTTCAATATCCCATAGGCAGGCTGTAGTAGATATTTTCCCACATCCACGGAGAAAGCAAAGTCTCTGACTGGTGCAAATCAGTTTAGCACAAATGGTGGTCTGTCTAGATAAAACCTGCACTACTTGTTTCTCTTAATAGATAATATAGGTAATATCTAGCTTTCACTCCGACCCATGCTTTAACACTCAGAATTTATCCATATTTAATTACAATTTTATCACACTTCTCTAATCAAATAAATTTACTTTGTCCTCCAAGCAATCACCTCAGTATTCCAGTATGTAAAAAATACTTTCATTATGTTTATTATAAAAATATAAATGTTTCCACTACAAATCATTTTACATTAGTAAGAGGCCATCTACAATTGCACAATATATAATCTAAATGAATAAGTAATGCTTTGAAATACAAGTTAAAGTAAATACATATTGTCAATCAAATCACATCTATACATTACTTATTGAATGCTAAATAACAGCACAAAACTAGATATGTTAACAGAAATAAATAAAATGGAAACTATATTTAAAGATACAAAACCAATAATACGGCATGTCATTTTGTGAGCAGTTGCATTTTGCTTGATGTTGATAACCGATGCAAGTTCTGTACAGGAAGATGGCCACACGAATTCTAGTGTCTCTACTCCACAATGAAGAATTGTACACTGCTATGTATACATATGTACATGGGGACAGGGAGTATAGGATGTTTGCAACAGAGGCCACTTACAGTACAAATCAACTTCTGACAGGGAGAGCAAACTAAATGTATTTTCAAACTCTCTACTACTAATAGCAAAGAAAAGCAAAATCGAGTTTCTTTCTCTCCCAAGCATCAGTGACATTTAATCTTTTACGCTGAGCATGCTGAAACAGTGGGCAAGGAACATGATATGATCCTAAGAGAAAATTGAGGGTGGTCGGTGCAGTTTTCAGTTGTCATCTAAACCTCTAAGAACTGGTTCTGTGCTTTCAGAAGCATTTCACAGATGTCTTCCCCCCACCCCAGCCCTCTTGTCTCCCCTCTCGAGCAGCAGAATGAAGATGAAGAGAAAGGTCAGGAGGAATATGTTATAAAAAGCTGTCCCCCCGCAGACAATGTCTGCAAATGGATTTTGGTGACTTAAATTCACTGACAATGTCTGCTTTGGAGCAATCTCAAACTGAGGAAAAGAAAGATTCCAAATAAGCTATGCAACGGATAATACAGCTTTTCTATTCAAGCATGCTGCATTTCACTATAGGTTGTGGCAGATAAACAGAAACGTTCTTCACCTCTTAAGTGCTTTATTTTCATTTTCTTCCATTTCTAATTTTTTATTTCAACATAATAAAAACCCCATTCCTTTTCCTTTCATAAAATATCACTGATTATCCTGTGAGTGTTTCAAATGAGTCCTTTACAGCATGCTCACTGCCAGCACTCATTAAAAAAGTTTCTAATTCTGCTTCGATTTAGGAATGTGTGGTAAAAGTTGTGTCTCTACATATGCTAAGCCCTGGACCCATGAAGATCAATTTAAATGTCAATTCAGCCACACAAATCCGAGGAACTGATTCTTCCCTTACTTATATGCCCTATGCTACAAGGAGCTTCAAAAACCAAACCAACACAAGAAACAAACCACAACTGGTTACCTACTTTTGCATGCACATTGAAAAGTGGTGTGCCATATAGTCATCTGCATCCCACACAGTCCTGGCCTTTTAGGGACTCACTGTGACATCAGAACCAGTCTAGATTCCAGCATGGCAAGTTGAGAATCAGAGTGCTTTCCACTAGTGTCCAAAGCCTAACGTCTGGTGCCTGGCATCAGATCTAGAGCATTAAGAAGCTTGCCTCTGCGTAACACAAGAAATGTCTCACACTGATTTAAACCCTTTGTTTTCAAAGTGAAGAGTTGTGCCTGCTCAGAAATGGGACTGATGGACTCCAGAGAAACAGCTTAAGAGTTCGCTATTGGGAAGATTCTGAAGATGGGGGAGGGCTTTCAAATCCCACTTTCCAGGCTCCGTTTTCCACTAGGAAATATGAATGCTCTCCTAAAGACAGGCTCCTTTATGTTTTCTTTCAAGGAACAGGTGCCTAGGGAACCTTTGTCAGAAACTCAAGTCCCCTGCAGCATGGCAGTGCCTGGAGAGAGGTCTTCGAGCTAAGGCTTAGGTAAAATTACATACCAGGGTCCCATTTCACAGCTTGTCATCCTTTTAAACAAGCTACTCATCCATGACTGCAAGTCACCATCTCAGCATAACTACCAGTGGCTGCCCACATGGTAGTGCATCTCCCAGCTCCAGGTGTAGGGAGCAGAGCCTGCCAGACAGAAGCTAGAAATGGACCACTCAGTGAACTTAAGACACAGTGAACTTAAAAGACATCCACAGTTAATGCAGGATGCAACCCTGACTCTCTTTTTATGTTTGCTAAACAAGTCTCCCATTTGAGAAGAGGGGTCCTTCTTCTGATAGGAAAGCAGGCCTTTGGGAAGTAAATGAGATGTGTGTGCTTGACCAGGGCAAATACTGATCTCGAGATCAATACGCACACAACTCTGCCAAAACTCAAGCCTGGGTTACAATACCCTTACAGTAAATGGGAGGAATCTCAACGAGTCCAGATGCTTTGTCTAGTGTCAGAGCTGGTAAAAAGACCATCTTTCTTTCCTTCTGTACTTCGTGCATGATGTTACAAGTATAAAATAATCTAGTAATTAACCCTCAGATGACTTCTCAGGTTGAACTAATGAACTTCTGATAACATTTGGCACTTGGCAATAATACAGCCAGGTTAAGGTATTTAAGTATAAATAGAAACAATAATGGAAAAAAACCCCAAAGGAAATAAATAAGTCTTTTAAAAATTAAGACTTGTTCTATTTAAATGAACACAATTAGGGAAGCTAACATAATGGCGAAAATCTTTTGTCAACTAATGCAAAGCCACTACAAAGTTTATTTCGGTGTTCCTTTCTGAAGTGGAAATAGCATGTTACAATGACATTATAGTAAATATGGCCAGACAGGTTGTGAGGTATTGTCCTCTATTTTCCTTGCTTTTAAAGAAATAAAATACCTGTTACAGATCTCTTCTGTATAAAAATACTGCAAGTCTTTCTTTCTTCTTGTTTGCTGTATAGATCAAATACACAGCTTTTATGTCCATGGGTTTCTCGTGTTATTCAGTCACTTAATAGTCAAATGGCTCTAGGTTTTAGTATCAATTGGTGTTTTAGGTGGTAAAGCAAGGAGCTACAGGAAAGTCTGTTGCAGCGTTTCAGAGTCCGCTGTGTGTAGAAGAGGCACAGCACCAGCTTTCTGTCCTGGGTCCTTGGATGTGGTAGCAGAGTTCAAATGTACATGCTGTACTGATTGTGCTGCTGTACGGCTGAGAGCCGTGTGACAGAGGTTCCCTTCAATTGGTGTTTAAGGTGGTAAAGCAAAGAGTGACAGGAAAATCTGTTGCAGCGTTTCAA
>JAVHNF010035296.1:9729-23706 GCA_034783455.1 Micropsitta finschii
AAGCTCCCCCTTCCAACCCAACCCATTCCATGGTGGTATTTATGCAGTGGACTGAATGATGGTTGCTTGTTTGTAACAGATCAGCTGCATTTGTAATTATTACAGAGGGAGAAGGACTCTTCAGCTGCAGCCGTCAGCAGGGAGGATAAAGGTTTAGACCCAGACTGTTGGCTCGTTTCACATCTTCCAGCAGTGCTTAGCTTCTAGTGAATAAAACCCCTTTAATAATATGTGATAACCATAAAATCATAGCACCATGGAATGGTTTGGGTTGGAAGGGACCTTAGAGTTCATCCGGTTCCAACCCCCTGCCACAACCTTGTCTTTGAGCAGTGGGTCGTTTTGTTGTGGTTGCTTCATTTTCTTCCTGGACTTTGCATTGTGAGCCCAGGGCTGAGCCTGTGAGTATCACCTTAGTTTAAGAGCTGTCATTACGTGCAAGCAGTTTGTGGCTTTGGTAAGCAGTGAGGGAGGACATCTGCCTAATGAAGTCTGTTCCTCACTGTGGAGTGGAGTCAGTCTCCTTCCTCAAGCCTGACACATGCTGTGTGGCACTCTGGAGCTTATCCAGCCTCCGGGGCAGTGTAGTGTCTGCTAAATGTTCAGACTGGGAGCTGAGATGTGACCATTTACTGCCTTCATGTTTCCTCAGGGAATGGTGCTATCTGCTGAGTACATCAAGAAGAAATTGGAACAAGAGATGGTGCTTTCTCAAGCTTTTGGAAGAGACTTAGTGAGTATTAGTTTTCCCTTGTGGGCTCTACAGGAGCGATTTCCCTAAAACACTGGTTTTAGGGAAACCTCAGTGTCCCTGGATGTTGTCCTGATTTCCCAAGTCTTTCCATCCCTCTGGATTGCCACACAGGGAACTCGTTCATTATTCCCCCAAGGCTTTTTTAGTGTGAAACCACCAACACTACAAAGTTCCTAATGATGGTTTTTTGTTTTTCTCAGGCAAAGCTAAGGTAGGAAATCCCATTTGGTGGCAATGCAGGACAGGGAACACTAAAACCAAATCGACAGGAACTAAAATCTCATTTCTATGGAGATTCTCTTTGGAGGCAGCAAGGGGATGCCACGCTGACTGCCTCTGTGTGCACATTTCTTGGGATAGACAGCTGTCAGAGCACCCAAGAGAGGTGTTAGGAAGCAGCTTACCTTAGCTCGTATGTCAGTAATAGCACAGTGTGTCCCTCTTCGGGAGGGAACTTCTGACCTGCCTGATTCCCCACTGTCAGATGTCTTTCTTCTTCCAGTGCCCAAAGAGTGCTTGGCCTGAGCAGTTCCCATGGGGAAAATAGCAGTAGCTAAAGGAAGAATGAAGAGGGGGATAAAAGCCTCAATGGTTTCCCTAAACTTGAGTCAGAATCCTAGAATCCCACACAGGTTTGGGTTGGAAGGGACCTTAAAGCTCATCCAGTTCCAACCCCTGCCACGGATAGGGACACCTTCCAGTAGAGCAGCTTGCTCCAAGCCCTATCCAACCTGGCCTGCACTGGATGAAGGGCAGGGACCCACTGGCACAGTGTGTTCAGTCACCAAGCAGATCTCTGCTCCTGCTGGGCCCCCAGCCACTGCATTTTAGGGGGAGTTCTCAGGGTTTGCTCCTGGTTTTCCTTACTTCTTAAATAAAGCTCCCTGATGTCGATGATTAAGGATTGCCATGGGTCTGTAATAGCCACATGCCATTTCTTTTTCATGTAGGTGAGCCTCAAAGTAATTTCACATTAAGTAAAAGATAGAGCAGATCTTGCCTGTTAAACACCCTGCTGCCCTGTGCTGTCTACACTGTCATTAGTAGGGAGGATTTTGAAAGCACTTTGCTGGCTCAATTCTTTTCTTGGGGAACTCAATGGCAAACCTCTGCTTGCCTTCAGGGGTAACAATAAGCTGCTATTGTGTCTAGCTGAAAATCCCACCCCGTCGTGGGGAAAGTCAGGATGTCTTGCTGGTGTGTTGTGGCTGTTGCTCAAATAAACCAAATCCTCAAGTACTGATGGTAAATAAATATTTTAGCAAAGACGGTTTCATTGCTTTGACTTTTCCTTTTTATCCTCCAATCCCAGCTGCTTTTTTCTAAAAGGAAGTAGCAATGACATGCTGCAGAGATTCGTATTCAGCTGGGTTTTCCCCTGAGTAGTAACTGGGATGGTAACCAGGTGTGGTTTTGTTTGTCCCATTCAAAAAGAGGTCCTACAGCTCATGGAGGGAGCACTGCGGGGCTGTCCAAAGGCAAGCATTACTAGATGACCTTTATGGTCCCTTCTATGTGTCTATGAGTTTGTGTGGGGCTTGGGGGTGGTGTTGGATCACTTTCTAATCTTCACGCTCAGTTTCAAATGAGATGTAAACCCGAGCTTCTCCTCACCTGTGGTCATTAAATGTCTTATGGCATTTTTCATAAGACCAGGGGGTCTTAGTGAAATCCCAACTTGATTAATTATATTCTGCTTCCCTCAAGTCCTGCCTGCACTTACAAGAAGCTGCAGCATCCTTCCCTCCTCTCTGTGTTGTCAATTAGAGGGCAGGCTTGTTAGCTGGTTTATTAGCTGCTTCCTTGTTAAAGAGACTCAGAGGTGGTTTTATCAGTGCTGAATGAAGTAAATAGTTTGTATACTGGAACGGTGTGCTTAGGAAAGACTTTGGGAGATCTGCGGATGAAAATTTCTTTTTTGTGTGCTTTCTCTTTTTTTTCCTCTCTTAATGAGGGCAAATATATCAAAGGTATCAAGCACCTGAGTCCACCTGTGGCTGGAAAAGCAGCCTAGGAACTCATCTGCAAGGCATGATTGACTTGTCAGCTCTCTTTTTGTCCTCCTGTGCCTGCATCTTCCCTTATCTGTGTGTGGTGGCAGGTAACACATGGCTCCCAGGAACAACAACTCTCAAAGGGGTTTGCTCAGCATGGTAGAAATGGCAAAGGGAGCCTGCAGCAATGGCAAAGACCTCCTGTTGTAGTCTGAAGGCTCCCACACAGCATTGGTGGGGCTCTCAAAACAGCTGAGTAGGTAGCTCTATTAAAGATAAAGCATTGCTCTTTCATTCTTGAATGTGAAGTTAAATTTGAGGTCACTGCTATCACAGTTCTGTGGGAAATGTGGACTGTCCTGTCCTAGGCACTGAGCAAATGGAATTCTTTGCCCTTTGAGGAACTGGAAACACTAGAAACTTTCACCTCGGGGCCAGTGCCAACTGCCCATGTGGGGTCTTACTCATGTGATGCTCTTGACTCAGCAACAAAGACAGGCAAACAGTGCAGTGAATGCCAACCTCATGCAGTAGCCTGCTGCCAAACCACTCTTTAACTGAAACACACGGACCTGTGGCTGTCTCCTCTTGTGCCATCAAGTGCTTGTGTGCTTGCATGCATTCCCCAGGAGGAAATAATTCTTCTGGGTCTTTCTGTTGCATCTGTCACCATCTCTCTCAGGCCGGGCTTGCTGCTTTTGCTTCATGAGGCAAAATAGGAGCAAGGTTATTAGTTTCTTGAAAGGGAGAAAACATCTTGGAGTGCTTTGTTATGTGAACAATAAGTGCTTCTGCCCACAGGCATTAGTGCAAGTGGGGAACAAGCTAGTTAATTACATTGAAATCAATGCTATTGGCTTAGATGTAAAGCTCTGCTCTCCTTGCATTGACTGTGTCCTTCCCATGACAGCCTGTGCCCTGCCAGACCTCATGCTGCAGGCAGCTGCTGCCGGGCTGCCCCAACAGCTACCACCATGGTGGAGGTCAGTGTTTGCCCCCTTTGGGCCCCAGCCAGCCCAGGGAAGATGCACAGCTCTAGATGTGGGTTTCAATTTGTACACCTTGCCCCTACCTTTCTCCCAAAGGCAGGGGCACAGGGATCTGGGACAACCTTAGGAGTTAAGATGCTGCATGGAGGATTTGGCAGCCCTGGTACAAGCAGGTAGGCAATAGCAGGGCTGATCCGCACAAGTGTGCCATCGGGGTTCTGGTGCTGACCTGCTCATCTGAGTGACACTGGGAAACGAAGACTTCTTGACACATTTGTGGCATGTCGAGCATAGCTCAGTTCTGGTAGCTTCTCCCACCTTTGACTAATTGCTGACCTGACATCTTTCTGATAGTGACCTTGTTTCAGCTAGTAATTCAAATATCTTTCAGTGTCAGAAATAATAAGTGCCACTGTGAGATGAACAAGCAGAGCTTAAGTTGAGCACAGATTAATGGGGTTTTAATATTCCTAATTTAATCACTCCTTTCTGTCTGAATGTGTGCAACATGATGTAGCAGCTAATTATTTTTTTAACCATGATGAGGATCTTTCCTAATCATTTTTATATTTAACATGAATGAAGGGAGGGCAGTGATTAATGAGGGAATAAATCTTATGAAACAGAAGCAAGCACATGATCAGTTAAAAATACAGCTGTCTATTCCCCCCCCCTTCCCTGTTCCGCAAATACTTAACCAGCTGCACCTTCTCAGCTCCAGAGCAAGCTGACTTCAGCCCCAAAGACCTGAAACTTTGCTTAGCCCGATGTGATCATCTTTGTGATGAATGCAGAATTATCTTTCTTTAAAAAAAGGGAAAAAAAACTTGCCCACTAGATACATTAATGGTTGGATAGATGTCTTTTCAAATATTTGTTCCTGACAGGGTATTTGGAATTGCAGATGAGAAGCAAACCAGCTCTCAGCATCTGTCTGTTGCTACTGTACATTTCCATTGTGTGAAGCAGAGACAAAGCCAGGCAATTCAAAGCTTAAGTGGATGCTCTTGAGATCTTTCTTCTCTTCACCCCCCAACCCCCCTATCTCTTCCCTCCTCTTTCCCACACTTGGCTGCATCTCTTCTCTCTAAATTCTATTTTTCCCTCCAGCCCTCAGCCCCCATGTGCTGGTTTTGGGAGTCTGTCTTCTCCCTGCGATTCGTCCCCTCCCTCCTGCTCCAGTCCCTTTGTGCATCCTCACTGACTGGTAATTTTAGGGGTATTGCTGAGCTCTCACGCTGTAGGATAGCTCAGGGTTGAAAGTTATGCTGATCAGTAACGTGGGGCTTTTTCCCACTGTTCCAGTGCAGCTCAGTGGTTTGCCATTAGCATCAGTCCATTAAATGAGTCTCACGTGCATTGTATGCACCCCTGGGTTTGTTGTTACAGAGTGGTTGTGTGCACCCCAACACAGCTGTTTTGGGGACACTTATTTGAGCTGGGCTGCACATGCTGCAGGGAAGCCCTCTCAAACTAAGCCTCCTGCTGAGGACCTGGGGTTTACTCATGCAAAGCTGTCTCTCTGAACCCACCAGTGTCCATAGCCATGGATAACCTGTAGTATAATCCAGGAAAGACTCGAGGGCTTTGCTTGGGGTTACTGATTTTGAGGAGAGGGGTTTCTTGTGTGTGTTTTGGGGTGTTTTTTGGTGGGGACACTCTGTGCAAACACTCCATTCAGCCGTGAAGATGACTCGGTGGGTTTCTCAGCAGTACCAGGTCCCTTTGGATGTGTCTCTCCTCACCAGCTAACAAGCAGAGTTTTAATAACGGATCAAGTTGAGCTGTGCCTGAGCAGTGCTGGCAGGGACCCTCTAACCTCGGTGTCTTCTGCACATTGTGAACATCATCTAATTGGCTAACAAAGAAAGATAGGCTTAAATACAACTTCTGTTTCTTAACACCTTGTCAGTCCTTGCTTGTTGAGTAAAGAGCACCAAGCTCAGGAAATCAGTGTTTCAGGCACCAATGACACATACCAATAGCTTGATGGATGCTTGGGAAGTTTGGGATCCTGTCATGTCTGTACAAGCAGGCAGAGTCCTGAAGGGCTGGAGGCTAATGTGGTGTGGAAATGTGGGCAGAGGGGTAGGAGAATGTAAGGAAACAGGAGAGTGCTGTGAAACAGTTCCTGAAATGAGGGTTTTCTCTCTGGTTTGGCACTTAATTAAACTTTAGCTCTTGAAGATCAGATCTGGTTCTTGCTGCATAAACATTATTCAGTCGAAAGAAAAGCAGAGGGAAGATGGTTGTTTGCTGATCTAAGATAGGTAACCTGCGTCAGGAGCAGATGTTAGCTGGCAAGATCCTATTTGCGTGAGCCCGCAGCTAGCAGTGAAGATCCCTTCCTTTAACAAGGGGAGAGACTCAAATCAGAAGCAAAATTGTTTCCAAATCAATTTTCCTCCAAGAGGTTTTTTTCCTGAAGTTTCCCTGGTCACTTTGCAGCATTGCAAATGGCAGCGGCATAATTGCATTTGTCTTCCAAACCGGCTTTCCTTGAGGGCGAGCTCCCATTTGCCCCTGATTGAATTGTGTACTTTTAATCTCAAAGAAAAGCGAATGCAGAAGTATTCATTACAAACCTGCATTTTATATGGTCAACGTCCCCTCTTCTAATTACAGGTTCCAGCTGAATGTCATTTCTTTCCTCTGTACTCCCGGCTCCCTCCCAGCACAGGCATCTTGTGCTCCTGAAGCTTTCATGTAATAAATAAATAATCACACCTTTTCTGCTGTCAGAGCTGGAATCGTGCACAGCTGTTTGCCACAAGATACACTGGAGCTTCAAGGTACAACACTGCTTAATGAGACTGACCTGAGGTCCTTGGGCTTTTCTTTTTCTTTTTGTCTAAAGCAGCTTCGTTAGCTCAGGAGCTTAATTGCAAATGACTAGACAAGCTCTGCTCTTGCTTACTGGGAAAGGCTGGAGTATTTCTCACTGGGGATTAGATCCTGGGAGACCTTTAGCAGCTTAATTTTTATGGGGAAGGTTTTAGGTGTGCTCAGAGCATCTTAGCGCTAGGCTCAGAATTAGCAAAATAATTAGAAGTTCAAAGCAGAGAGGGGGCTGGCTCGAAGCCCCCAGCGTTTTTGATCTTGCAAGCCACATGGCAGCATCTGCACGGACTTGGGAGCAACTGGACATGGAAAGGGAGCTCTGGAAGCAGGGTTGGTGTGTGACAGGTTTCCATACTGCTGCATTACAGCACAGGGAGGAGTTCAGTCCCTGGCTGGGTTCTAGGAGCAGCTGCCAGCATTCTTCCACTGTCTCTTCTGACCTGCTCCTTCCAACAGAGGGGAGTTGCATCACCCCTCATGCCAGCACAGTGCTCTGCTCATGTGGTCCCAGATCAGGGGCTACAGCTGAGCCAAAATTCATAGTGGCCTCTGTCACTTGGTTTGTGCCACAGCGTTCATCTGTTGGTAGCATCCTTGGTGTGGAATCACTGTTATTCAGTGCATTAGCGCAGGACCTTTGCAGCCTCTGTCCTTTTTGGGATGGTTCTTCTTGACCTCATGAAGAAGTCATCTTGAATCATGAATCTGCAATGTAAGGGAGGTCTCGGGGAACAGCTATGAAAGTTCTGTGTGTTCCTATGTGGTGTAAGCTAGCAAGACCTTGGAGTTACTGGCTATGGTGGGTTCCTGAGAGTCTGGAGGTTTTGAAAGTGGGCTGGTTTTTGTTGACCATTATTTCCCATCTTTCTGTGCTCTGTACTGGTACAGAAGTGGTTCAAAGACCTGTAGTGAATTTTCTAGGTGATGATTTTTCCTTCTATGCTTTACCTGCATAAAGCAAGGTTTGGATGTCTGCTGACCTTCAGTGCCTCTTCCCATCTTACATGCTGTGCTTTGTATTTGTATGTGAGAGCACAGATGGTGTCTACCTGCTGGAGCTTTGTGCTGGTGGTCTGTGCTTGGTACAGTGAGACAGCACTCAGGATGGGAGAATTCAGGTCTCATCACTTGTTAAAGTGTGCTGAGAATGATGCAGTGAACGCAGCAAAAGCACCGGCTTCCCCTGCACTGCCCAGATCAGTGCTGATTTGCCTTGGCTGGGAGCAGAAACCAGCCTCTCCTAGGGCCCTGGCTGTTCCCACTGCTCCTTGCCCTTCACAGAAGCTGCCAGCAATGTGCCTGCTGAGATGGAGGATGTTATGGTAATATTAAGGCGGTTGCAATGGACCTGGGCTCTTCATCGCTCTCTGCAAAACTGAGCACAAAACTGAAGGCAAGTTTTAATCTCTATCAGCCAGAGATGTATCCGTGGTACTTGTCTAGAAGGCAAGAGGATCTCTGACCCTGTTTCTTCACTCCCTTGGTATTTGTCCCTCTGGAATGTAAGAAGTGTGAGTAATTCATGTCACTTATTAGTCTGTGCTGGGGAAAAGAGGGGTTTGAAATGCTTGTGTGACACCTGAGTTCTGCCGCACAGCAAATATACTCGAAAGGCTTTGTCATATATAACCCACTCGAAGCGAGAGCATTCAGGTAAGGAAATGAAGGGCTGCAGGGCTCAGCTGTGCAAGAGGAAAATAATTAGGGCATGTTTATCTCCTGCTCAAACCTGCAGAGGTGAAAAGCAAGGAATGGGAAGGCTGGTTCAGAGGGAGCTGGGGGGGGAGGGAGGGTAGGAGGAAAAGACCTGACGTGAGAGTGAATTAAACTTCTCCAGAAGACTCATATCAGTGGGATAATCCCCTCCTCCCTCCCTGTTCCTGCTCTAATAGAGGATGATCTCTGCCTTGCTGCCTTTTTCTTTCAAGGTCTCAGAACTTGTTTTCAAAAGGTTTAAGCCCTGGATCTACTGAGGAAAAGGGGTCACTCTTGAGAAGGTGCCAAGTAAAGAATATATGGATTTTTAGGGGTTTCAGGTTTGCTAGCATGGAAGGAATAGAGGCAAATATCTTCAGAATGTGAAATAAGCCTTTGGGTTTGTTTGTTGCTGTTGCTTTCTTTCCGAGTCAGCTGAGATTCCTATTTCCACCTGAGTTTGGTATTTTTCTTTAGGCCCTGCCTCCCCACTACAGACTGTCGAGTGCACACGCAGTCACAGCCTGTGTAAAGTCGCTCTGGAGCTGTGGCTTCTGCTCTCACTGCCCCATCCAGGATCAGGCAATGGAGACCTCATCATAGCAAACAAGGCTGAGCAATGCCCTGCAGTGCTCCCTCTCTTCCTTTCCCCTCTTCTCTCTCTGCAGACCCAAGAGGTGTGAGGAGTTCACACCAGTTCCTGCAGACTTGTTCAAATCAAAATGCTTGACACATCCTTTGCTTGCTCTGAGCTATTTGCTCTTAAGCTGCCTGTTTCTTGTGGGCTTCAGACCTGGCTTTTGTGATCTGCCCTGGCACGTATCAAAGCAAATACAGACTTTGCCAGTCTGCAGGTCTGGTTCAGTGGCAGAACCCAAGAGAATATTTTCATCCCAGGCTTTGCCACAAATCTCCTGAAGCCCTGAAGAGTTTGAGGTTTCTCTCTATAGCCTTGCCTTTGCCTCTTAGGGCTTCATGTTCTCTCAGCTATTCCAGCACATGCTGGTGCAGGCTGTCTTTCTGACACCTTGTAGCTCTGTATTTCTGCTGGTCCCTGGTTTTGCAGGAGGGACTCCATGAGCAGGGAGAGGATGCTGACTCCCCAAAGCTGGAGGATTGGGATTGCTGCGGGGTGAGCACTGGGCTGCTGGGGCTGTCTCCTCTGTGGCTGCTGGTGGGTCGTTCAGTGGCGGCCCTTGGTGCAAAGTTGGAAACTGATGCTGTGACTGTTGTGAGTTTGGAAATACGGTTGCTCCTATCTTTGGATAACGGTGACAGGGTGAAGAGGCAAACAGGATGGGAATTTTAGTTGGCAGGATAGTACCCTGGAGACTTCTGCTTTATCCTCTCCCCAGGGAATGCAGCTCTGAGGTTCTGCTGCTTCCCCACCACCTCCCATGTAATAAAAGCAGAACTGGGTGTCTCTTCATTTGTACAGCTCACCTTTATTTTTGGCCAAAAAGATAATCTGTTTAATCCTACCATATCCTCCATGAGATGCAGCTTCCTACATCAGTTCTGTGCCCCTGAGGGTAAAGAATTATTCAAGGCATCAAGCCTGACCTGGATTTTGTGTGATGTGATCGCATCCAGAGCATGGAAATCCATGCGATCAAATGGCAAATCTCTGAGCCTTGGCAGATATGCCTCCTGCTCTGCTAAAGCACGTTGCCATGGCTACATCTCAGTGTGAGCATCTTTCTCCTTATCTCAATGCCGTTCCTTCTGCCAGGGTTGCTGCCTGCTCTCAGAAGCCCATCCATATCATGGGCAGCATTGAGCTGCGGCTGAGCATAGAGGCAATGGGTAGTGGGCAGAGAACAGTCTCCTCATTTAAATTAGAGATGGGTGAATTGTGGCTCATGACTCTTGAAATGGGAAAAGCATACCCAGCAAGAGCTTTAAATACCTGTCCAAAATGATGCCTCTGTTTATGACTTGGGAACAGAGAAAGGGAAAAGCAAATGCAAGCTGGTTGCACTGAGAGCTAAGAGACCTGAGCTGCAGCTCTGCCCTTCCTGACAGGCAGTGACAGGAACATCTCTGCTGCAGTCCCCTGCATTGAAGGGGTGACAGTTACCTGCCACCTAAAGGTTGCTTGGGATTTATAGATGAAAGTCACTGGAACTATGTTTCAGGCTGAGTTACACTTGTTCTGAGAGCAGCTCCTCTATCACATAACAATGGTTGTGGGTTTGTGCCAAAAACCAGCCTGGTCTGTTTGCAGGCTGTAAAGCAGAAAGAGACAAAAGCTCCCGAAGCAGTGTCTGTGTCTGGGGGGGATGTTACTACTGGGATGCCTGAATTCCCCGACTGAGCCTGAAAATCCTGTATGAGGCCATGGGACCCATATCGTATATGTTGGGACTGAAAAGCCCAGTGTGGTTCTTGGCTGGGAATAATGAGAACTCCCAGTGCTGTGCTGGGAGGAGGGCTCCCACAGCTCTTCTGTAAGGGAACTGGAAGTCAAACTCAGCATCCTCACAGGATGATTATGGTTGGTCCCTGTTTAGTTCCTGGGCTCATATTTTTTCCAGCCCACTGAATGTATGCTGTCTTGCTTGGGAACATTGCTTGGGAGTGAGATGAGTGGGTTTGCTGGCCAATGGAATTGTGCATAGAGTTGAAGTCAGGTTGTCCCAGGTCAAGCCTTCCTAGCCACGTTTTGAACTGTCTCCTGTAGGTAAGGCATGCGCATATCCAGTTTAACAATGCCTGCATCCTTCTGGCACATCTTCAGTGCAATTGAGTCCAGAGCTTATTGTCCCCAGGCAGTGGGAAGGGGAGGCATTGCCAGAAGGTGAGACATGTTAAATGGGCTCAGCTGCCCGGTCCTCTGCCACACATACTTCAGCTGTGCTGAATGCCACCAAATGCCTACATTTTGTAAGACAGCTGCTCGCAGTACTGGGGGGAGCTGATGATTTGTGCCCTGTACAGGTTGGTACCTGCCAAGCCTCTAATGCTTTTACTGCTCATGCTGGTACTGCAGGAGGAAGGAAAATGCTCTGGATGAGGCATCTGTGTTCTCTAAGTGGCTGCTTTGTGTATTAACAGTTTTTCCCCAGGAAGGTGTCTGTAATACTTATCTACAGGGTCTGGAGAGCAAGATGTTTCTCTCCCCTTTCTGCTTCACTCTCAATGATTGAGGCTGCAGTAAAGATGCAGTGACACCAGTGAGGATGCAGCTCTGCTGCTGCTGCAGAGCTCCCAGCTCCTCTGCCAGCCTCTTGGTGTGTGTAACCAGAAAGGTCTTTCAGGGCTGGGGATGAAAGTTCCCCAGCACCAAGGGCAAAAGAAATACAGGAGAGAGCTTTGGGCTGTTGGGAGAGATCTGTTTTCCCCCACTGCCCAGATTTCTGGACTTTGTCCTGAAGGGAGATGAAATCATGTATTTTTCCCTCTTCTGTTTTTAATTGTGCATTCTAATGTGAAACTTCAATATAGGCACTTATTAAAGTAGCCTTCTGCTGCCAGAGTCGCTGTGCCAGATAGGAACCTCAGAAAATCCCCTCAACCGCAACATGGGAATCCAATTCTTTTCAGTTGATGAGACTGTAAACACATTGCCTTGGATTTGCAAGAGCCATAGCAAGAGTTTCAATCATATGAATAAGGCAAAAGAATATCTGATGGGGAATATTCCTGCTTTGCATATTCAAAACTTGCAGCCTTATTCTTAAGCGGCATCTTTTCAAAAGAATGGACTATAAAGAGGCAAAGAAACATTGCCCAGGGGATTTAGGCAAAGATCCTCCAAAATTAGCACAGCGGGGGGTATTTTCTCTGTCAAATTTAAATTTAATCCAAGTTAGAGACCTAAATTTGGAGCCCAGGCGCCTGCTGTGCCCACAAGTGTCTCCAGACAGCTCTTGCTCCCAGTTCAGTGCCCAGTGACCCAGGGAGCGTACAAATGTAGCCTAAAGGAGCTTTGAGTTGGGGTGAGTATCCTGCCACATGAGTGACGGTGCAATGCCGGGCTGTTGTGGGTGACCTCAAAGATAACAGTGATGTTCATCTTGAGCTAAGCTGACCCCCCCAAATTCTGGTACTTCCCATTTGACTGAAACTGGGTGCATTTCCTTCCCATGCACATTTGGTCTGCTCCGGAGAAGAGAGCTATAAATATAGAGGTAATCTGACCCACGGTGCTTGAATGAGAAACCCCTTAATAGCAGATACCTGATACTCTTTATTTTCATTCTCTATCTTGAAAACAATTGGCAGCAGCTAATTCTAAACATGAATCCTCTTTTGGTGAAAAGGTTCTTACATTTCCAGGTTAATTTTCTTTCTCTTGTGTTTAAGTTCCTTTACCAGCTGGCCTACAGAGTCCCTGTGTGTCTGGCTGGAAAATGTGACTTGTTACACTTCCCTGTGCCATTTGGGAATGCTTTTAAAAGCAAGACTACTCTTGTCCAGATTTCTAACAATTTTTTTCTTCAAAGTATATTCCAGAAATGAAGCTCATGTCTCAATTCTTAGAACTTTGTGAAAACAAATTCTAAAGCAGCTTTTAGTTTATCTACATATTGAAACCCACACGCAGTTTGCCAGAAAGACATAATATTTCCCTTTTCAATACTGTTGCTAAGTTTTGATAAGAGTTATATTTATTCCACAAAGACATTGAGCTTGAAGAGCAGAGAACAGCATGGGGAAGTCTTGCTGCTGGTGTGATAACTCCTTCCCAGATGAAGCTGGTCGTATATCTCAGGTTGGCACTAAAATGCTGACTTCAAGGACTGTTGGTATCTCTGCCCCAGCCCTTTGGTGGATAAAACTCGTTAATGTGCAAGAAATTGTGCATATGCAAATAGGCAGGTGATAAGCAGCCGTTGGCCCTGCGCTCATCCCCTGGCGTTTTGGCTTCTTCCCACTTCCACCACCTCTCCCTGTGCCACTTTTCTGGAATCAGTTTGATCAGAGCATCTTACAAATCCTTAAATGGGAGATAGCAGCATTTCTGATCTCATTTTCCAGTATTTCAGCTGTGCCATAATCTATTTACCACACAATTTGTGTCACTTTGATAAGCGGCTGCTTCAAGACTGCATTTATTAAAATCAAGAGCAGGGAGAGCTTTCAAGTCTCTCAAGTGTTGTAATAAATGTTTGAAATTAGTCATTACAGTGTTTGCCATGGTTCATATCATAGGCTCTATCTAAATGACAAATGATCACAGCCTGGACATGCACTTTTTTCCTTGGTGGTGGTGCGTTCGCAGCAGGATGGAGCTGATGTTGGGACCAGCCCAACCCAAGACATCAGAAGTTGAGCAGGGATGGGAAGGGAGGAGTGGAGAAAAGGGAAGGTTTCAGTGGGAAAGCTTATCAGAGTCTCAGAGTAATGGCTTTGAGCAGAGAAGTGCTGGCTCAGCTCTTACTTTCCTGGCTAAAAAGGAAATAAATCTGTGAAACAGCCAAAAGCCCAAAGGAGAAGCCATGTACTTTTTGCAGTGCAGAGCAATTGGTTGTTGTCATGCCTGGATTATGCAAAGTTTGGGTCTTTCCCCAGCAAACAGCTCCTTTGTGGGAAATTCACCTTGTTGCTCTGTTACAGATGGCTTCTTAATGTGTGCTGAAGTGGTCATTTCAAAAGGAAAAAGACCCAAACCAAATATCAAACAAAAAACCTCTTTGCTAAATATAGTTACATGTATATGTACGTATATATTCACACATATTGCACACAGATATATTAA
>JAVHNF010035299.1:9237-33647 GCA_034783455.1 Micropsitta finschii
CAGCAAGTTTGATTCTGATTCATGTTGTACTATCAAAAATCACTTACAAAACCCTGCCTCCCACTTCTCCAGCCTGTTGAGATCACTCCAAATGGCATCACAACTCTCTGGCGACTCCCCTCAGTTTTTTATCATCTGTAAAGCAAGTTCCATATACAAATAAACATGATGTGGATTATAACAGGAGCAGAAGTATATTTCGACCTATCTTCCTAGTGGATTCTGGTTGCACGGTCTGCACAGCTCCCAAGCTGCTGAGGCCATCTAGATTTTAAGCTCCCCATCAGCTCACCCATCAGAGGCACTGTGCAGAAAGGCCATTTGTCTTGTTCTTGCTGCATCATGCCATTCTCAGTCATAAGAATGAATCAATTACACAGGAAAATGAGGGAGAAGTAACAGCTGCTTATTACAGCAGTGCAGCAGCTCTGAAGTACAAGTAATGTCAGCGTTTTGAATTGGATTTTTTCCATTTTGTGAACAATGTCCTTTTGCAGTTTATCTCTCTGTATAAGAAGGAGGGTGCCTACTTTCTATTTATAGCTTTGTTGGGAAAGATTCAATGTTTTGATTTTATTAGAACACTATTAAAACAGAAACATTCCAGAGCCCCAAACTGAAAGATAAATTCATATTCGTGTTTGTGTTTCCCTTGAGCCTGTGTTCCCTAGCAGAAACACTCGATGGGCACAGCATAGTGTAACTGCTTGACTTGTACTTTGTACCTAGCACATCCGATGCCTTCTCTACCAGATAATCCTCTTTGTGCAAACACTGGCATTTAACTATTTTTAAAATGAATCATAATTTAGATTTCCAGATAACCCAGGATGTCTTTTCAGACAAGGAGGATTAAATTTAGGTTTCTAAACAGTCACAATTAAATAACGATGTGCTTGAAAGAGACGTGCTTTTCAGGTGGAGGACTTGCTGAAGATTAGTGTGTGCCAAATCAGTTTCCTAATTTGCCAGCAAATTTCCTGACTATTCCCAGACAAATTGCTTAATCTGCTTCTCTGCTTCCTATCTGGAAAGGCAGCATATACCTGCTTGCCTTCTTTCTGCTCTTTAACTATCTTAGTCATAAATGGTGAGAGCAGAGCAGTATTCTGCAGAGGTCACAGATACTAGAATAAGGGACCAGCAGTGCCACAGTAATCATAAGCTTGAGTTTAGGACAGTTCCTACAAGGACTGAACACTTCTATCTTATAGACAGTTTTGGTACATCCTACCTTTAGAAACAAGATGCATTTGAGCCTTTGCTGTTTGGGCCATGTTTTTCAGAGCAGTTCTAACTTCACACAGAGGTGTTTTTCTGCTCTCCCATCTCATTTGTTTCTTAATTTTAAACTTCTCTTTGGAGCAAAATTTAGATAGCACGTTATCTTTAACATAAGAGAAAGTTTGAAAGTACATAGAATACTTATCCCATTCTAAATCAATCATCTACTGGCCTTGGAAAAAAAGAAAAAGGGAAAAAAAAAAAGAGAAATGTTTCAGTACATTTTGAATTCCATTCTCCAGGTGAACTTTGTGATATGTTAGGAAGAGATATGTATGAACAAGAAAAAATATCCTAAGGCAAACTATTGAAGATTAAAGTTAGGCCTGCATTTATTTGGGATTTTTCAAAGTACTTGCATATATTGACTTTTGCATTCTCACATTGCACTTTACTTCTTGGTTTCATTCACCATAGGGAACAAAATTACCAAACAGTCATTGCAATTTTTCCATCCAGAACCATGAAATCCAAGAACAAGAAAACCAAGCCCCTGTGAGCAAGACATGCCGCCTCTGCTTTGCCAGCTCTGCTAGTCATCTCTGTCGATACAGCCTTCAGTTTAGTGAGGGAGGAAAAGTCCTGGCACGGTGCCGTAACCACTTCACCAGACCAGGCAACAAAGAGTTTGAGACTGGAGAGGAGAGTCACCATCAGAAGTGCTGAAAACAGAATGTGTTTTGTTATATTAATGCTCAATGGAAGCACAGAATCAGTGAGGCATTTCTGAGGCAAACCAAGACTAGCCAGGAAACTATCACATATGGTATTTTTTCATATTTCCAGTAATTTGACCACACAATACAAGTGCTTTATTCTGGTGCCTTACAGAACTGCGTCAAGGAATACCAGAGCGAGAAATGCCCAGTGTCACCCAGCCTGGAACTCTAGCTTGCTTCTTTGCACCACTTTGCAATGTCTTTCTGTGTAAAGACTCTCCTCATGTTGTATCAGCTTGAAGCAGCATTGCTCATCTTCTGCTTTACTGCCAGAACAGAGCCCTGCCAAAGAATAGCTGCTGCAAGATATGACACTAAAATCTGAGACTCCCTGTTTTCTCTTGGACTGCCCCCCCTCCTAGAAGACCAACTGAAGAAAAACATTGTCAGAAAACACAGCTAAATACTGGCTTAAGAAATATAAATGGAACTTGGTTTTTAGCCATCTTTCTCCAGGCTTGATCAAGTCAATCCCAAACTCATCCCCCACCCACCCCAATGCTCAGAGCCAGGAAAACAGCTTTGTGCTACAAGACACGCTGCTCATGCTTTAATTGACAAGTCTGTCAATTATTTCTACTTGAATTGCACACTTATTTCAAACTTTAATTAGGAACTATGCTTTAATTTGCTTTTTCCTTTGTAGTCCATCACAATGGCATTTTATCACTGTGATATAGCATCCTTGGACAGAGTAGGAACTAGGACAAAACCTTTTGTCTCCAGGCACATGGATTTCAGCCTTATTACTGCAGTTCTAAGAGGTATAAATAAATTATGCTTAATTTTCTCTGACATGCATTGCTAACTAGATCTCTGCAGTGATAGACACGGCTTGTGTTCCAGTCTTGAGACTACACGTGTGAGTGCACACACTACAACTTACAGCAAAATGTTTCCTTGCAAGTTAATATCACAACAAAAAAATGTCTTCTCCTCTTGGATTTTGATCCAACTGATTTTTATCTCTACCTCTGCCTTCCAAGCCACACATACATCTTTATGTTGGACTGCAAATGACCTCATGCTGGTAAGCTCATACACAGGCACTTAACCCACAGAAAACCACCACCAACCCCCAAACCAGAACTCTCCAAATCAGCACTTGATGTTATCACAGCTGCCTAAAATATTGCCCATCCAATGGGCGCTTCTGAACATTTTTGATACATTAACAATTATTGCACAATTGGGTATTTATTCAGTCTTGGGGTTTTTTTTAATGGTCATATGACATCACTGAGCCTGAACTCGAGCTCCCTCAACATCCAACACCATTTGAATACTCAATCAAAAATATTTCTCTTTATTTATGTAAGAGTTGGAGATCTCATCTTGTACCCTAGAGTTTAATAACACAGGATTCGGGGACAGAGTCTGATCACTAATATGTAAAGATGTAATACGGAAAGACATTCCTGCATACAGCGATCTATATAGCTAAGACAGGGAAAAAGATTATTTAATCATCTCTGCCATTTTTATAAAAAACTCAACTCCAGCTGGTAATCCCCTGCTTTATTTAGTATTGCTGGTTAGGAAATTTCTGGCTGATCGTCTGCTTCTACTGGTGGTTCACTAGACAATAACAACATAAACCAGATAAAAAGTTACGGGTGCAAAGGGATGGGTCTGCATTATCTACCTGTCTTTTCCCAAAACTCGTTAAAACTCAAATCACGGTTAAGAAAAATCACAGGGGACAGTTCTGCCCCTTCCAGCATCATGGCATTTTATACAAAACTATTTCTCTTTTTAAAGACAGGTTTTAGAGGAATTAATTCTAAATTTCAGCCACATCCTATGAAAAAAAGGAACAAAAAAAAAAAAACATTCACAGAACCTACTATGTTCCATTTGGAGGAGAAAGGAAGAAAGAAATACATCTTCAACAGTCCTTCCAACACAAAAATCATGAAGCTTTCTGAATAAAGAAGCAAACATGACCAAACTGGAAATCTCCACCACACATACCTGCCCTTGAGCGAAGATTAGAAAAGAACAAACCATAACTTGCAAGTCTGAGTTGCACTACTCAGTTACTCCTATGAGTTATTCACACACAAGTAGCATAAATCCTGGTCCATCTCTGTTGACCAGCAGGACATGCAAGGTGGTGCAGAGTTAGAGACCACATGTTAGAGTTTAATAACATAGCATTCAGGGCCAAAGTCTGGCTGCTAATATATAAAGACATAACATGAAAAGACATTCCTGTATACAGCATGCCATATAGCTAAGCCTATCAAGGTCCTACTTTCACCTCCCATGCATGTGCTTGGAGCTACATACTCAATACACACCTGTGCACCTTCAGGAAAGGCGACCAGGTTTCCCAGATTCCCACCTGCCACACTTGCAGAAAGACCCTGTGGAAAACACAAAGAAAAGATGTTCAGATTCCTGCCAAAGAAAAAACACAAGAGCAGCTAAGAGGCAATGCTATTATCAGTAACTGTTCCTGAGCGAGTAAAGAGATACTCAGTTGTAGACTTTGGAAGCCACTGGGGTAATTCTTGCTCTGTACATAGCCATCACTTTGTGATACAGCACCTGACTGAAAGAAGCAGCCAGTGCTGAGCCCAGTGAAGCCACTTGAAGTAGAAAGGGGACAGGTCCAGCTTCTGAAGAACCTTCCCAGCACCAGCATGGTCTGGCTGGGGGAAACGAGGTGTCTGGCTGCTGGGGGTGAGCATGCCCAGCTATCACAGAAGTCTTGTTCTACTGAAACTGGGCCACCGAGCAGCTGCCTGCCACCCACCCCGGCCACCAGCTCTGCCTATGGACAGACTGCTGACCTCAAGGCATTGCTCCTGCAATGGGGAGAGAGGCTTGTGGCCCTGTAACCACCACAGCCTGAAGGAGGATTTGGGCTAGTGCTGACCAGGGTTACTTTTTTGGATGAGATCATGGCAACATTTTTGGAGAGTCATAGACACATCACTGGAAACAGAGTGGGAGCTTGGAGGGGAGGAGGAGCTCTCTCACACAGAAAACTTTAAAGCTACCAGATACAAAACGCTCACTGAGGGGCTGAAGTTTCCATCAGTAATTAGCAAGAGCTTTTCCATTAGCAAGAGCTATATTAAAATTCTTTTGCATCATTAAGAACAAAACCCTCCTGAAAAATCTGGAAACATTTAATAAGTCCTCATAAGCTGGGAGGAAAAAGAGAGAGAGGGAAGAAACAAACCTCTGAGCTGTGTGGGGGTAACAGATTACTGAAGACTATTTCTTCATTATTTAACCTCCCAAGTAAATGCAGCGTGTGTATAAAAAAGAAATCACATGGAGAAGTCTGTGCTGGCTGAGCGACCACAGCATTGGGTTTACGAAGGCTTTGCAGTGCCTGAACACGCTGCAGTCAGACAAACCATCTTCCCGAGCACCGGCAGGAATAGCGAGGCATCGCCTCCCGACAGGCCGCTTCTCTCCAGCCGCTGCCAGGTCTCCCGGGTGAGGAGGCAGCTGTGCCTGTGCAGGGACCGCAGGCGGGAGGTTCAGCCCGAGTTCAGGAGCTGCGGCTCACACTCACACACCCTCCTCGCCATCTGGCCGCCCAAAGCATCTCTTCGGCTTTTGTTACAGAGCCACGGACACCGGCTGGGAAATGCAGCTTGCTCGGCTTAATAGGAAGTGCTGCAGAGCTGCTCTACAGCTCAGAACGACTGTACCGAGTACTTACAAACATACTCTGCGAGGGACAAACAACAATGTGTGGAAAGGGCATTCACTGCTAGCGATTTGCCTTCCTTTTGGAAAAGGGTCAGGCTTGCCTGATTTATTTGTGGCTTGTTTACTACTTCTCATTGTATTTCTATAGAACAAATTAAACATGTTTTAAAATGAATGGCTATGTTTTGTCCTTGAGTTACACTGTAGTAAATTGTGCTCTGGATTCATTTTTGACTGAATGAAGAGCTATTCAAAGAACCAGTTTTCAGGAAGAATTCATTGAACCCAGAACTTAACATTTACTTATATTTCTTAATTCCAGAAAGATCTATTTATGCACAACCACACTCAATTATGATTATTTAGAATGCAAATAGAGAAAAAACAAAACAAAACAAAACAAAACAAAAACAAAGACCCAGCCAAACACAGCAACCACACCAAAGTAATGAATAGTTCATGTATTTTAAGAAAACCCCTTGCTGGTATCTTCCTCTGATCCATAGGACACTTGAAAGGAATAGAAACATATCAGTGTGGTATCTTTTCAACGACTTCAGTTTTTAAATGCTTTGGGGTCTTAAGGATGTGCAAGGCCTGCCAGAGCATCCCATGGAAGCTGTGTTCATTTACACTGATGCCAGTGGATCCCAGTAGGATGAATGACCAGAAAACCCAAAGGAAATGGGATTTGCAGGTGCCTTGCGAGGTGTGTGTGACTGGAAGCAGCACAGGGGGGAGCACACTTATATCTGGGTTTGCTGCTGAAGGATCCAGGAATGCTCAATAGGTCCTGAAGTCTTTTGAGAACAGTAATGTGACTGGATTCTCCACCCATCTTACATGGTTTACATCTCCTGAATGGGACTAGAAATGGTGCTAAATTATACAATGGTCCATGCTTTACATATCCCTAAAATACACTTAGTGCACCAAAAGGGCGTGTAAGTGATAAAATCCAGCAGAACTTCCAAACCATTCATGGAAATCCCATCCCATGGCACCCTTAGCTAGAAATAGACTCATTAATTTGGGGTGAGATTCGTTCTACTTGAATGAGCCATCTAAAGTTTAGTTGGCTGGGGCTGGGCTAGTCACTGAGGGATCCTCAGTGTCAGCCCAAAGCAATGCACACCTCCTAGGAGGCAGGATGAATCAACACAGCGATGCTTTTTTCCAGAGCACCTTTCCAACAGTGTGCACTTCAGGAACTTCTGAGCCAGTGTCTGCAGCTTTGCTTTAAGACCTGCCAAGAGTTCCACTGCAGACTTCTTTCTTCTGTTAAAACTGACCACCTTCTCCTATGCTGCCTTTCCTAGCTCTCAATGTGCTGTTTACCCTTGTGAAGGCCTTTCTTCTGATCCCATAAGTGCTCACTTCTTTGAGAACCTGTTGAATTTTTTTGCAAAGCCATGTGGTCTGTCTCAACCTTTGCCCACACTGATACCTCCAAGGGTTTCCAGCAGCTTGTAAGGTGTGAGTTCCCTCCAGAAGCTAAGCCAGCTCTTCTGTAGCGTATTTACTCAGTTTTCCACTAACCATTTATTATTGCTTTTGTCACTTTTTCAAGTCCAAACTGGTCAGCGGTTTCCCAGAGTTTACCAGCTTAAGAGAAAGCTCACATTATATGTTAGACACTTTTCAATCATCTCACATTCACGTGAGAGGAGAGGACCCCAGTTAGCAGCTCAGCTACTTCACCTTTCAGTTCCTGTTGCAGCCACTTACATACTCCTCGTGACACTGATTAGTTGATTTGGTCTGTAAAACTTCAAATCAGTGTTGCTAGAAGTGAAGCTATCCCCCTCCTCTGCAAATGTGGAGTTGCTCAGCATTTGCAGCATCTTCAAGCCTTTTCTTTTCATCTTTACTTTGAACTGACTTGTTTCCTGTCTTACACTTTGTAGACTTTTAGAGAGATATTTCTTTATCATATGAACTCATTGCCTTTAAAAACTGCCCACACAGTGCACTCTTCCATAGGTCCCTAGGTCCTGCTTATTCTGCCAATAAAGAGGATTTGAGAGAGCCATGGTCAAGACACAAAAGGAGGAAAAAAATTACTAATGGTGTTGGATATTTTTCTGAATGTTGGAAAGACCATCGTGATCCCCACAGAAAGCTCCACGTCAAGCCTTTCCTGTCCGGACAGAGCTATCATCACTCTGGCTGCCTCCTTCTGGAGGAACAAAAAACACTGTAGATGCTGACAGGGCCTGATTTATGGCTTAGGGCTCTTACTCATATTCAGTCATCCAAGTTCTAAGAACACATCTATTAACTTTCTCGTACTGACTCAATCCAAGATGCCAGATAAGTTACACAATTCACCTTCATCACTCTTTCCTTTAGCCTTCAAATACAGAAATGCAGTTAGTGCACCCCAAGCTGCAATTCACACTATTTATACAATTTCAGTTCAGAAGAATTACTTAATTATGAAAAGACAACCCCAAAGACTCTTTTAGCTTCAGGCCAGATACCACTTTGTTTGCAACAGCCAAACTCTGAACAAGTCTTAACAGAAGGACTTCAATCTGCATAAAAACCCCCTCAATAGTATCAGCTACTAGGCATTTTCATGCAAGTTACATGCTGTTTCAGCCATTCCTTCTGAAGACCTCCCTTTTCCTCTGCAACATTCCCCTTTTTAACATCTTTTTTCTACAGAGATGAGTAACCTACCTGCATTTAACCTGCCAATGCTATTGAAATTATTAGCGAGCAACCAAGCCAACCATCTCTCCCACCTCCACATCTGCAAACAGGTTATTCAAATTCATCAGAGAGAACAATTTTAATTAGGAAAGCACCTTTTCTTTGTTCTACCAAATTCCACTCACCCTGCGTGAAGGTATAAGCCTGCTAACATCACCACTCCTGATTATGGTCTGCATTTAGAGCAACAATCAAGCTCAATACCACTAGCCTAGGATGAACTCAAATGCTGCCATACAGCCCAAGAACTGGAAACACCTGGAAGCTCTTAGGGCAGCTGTACTGAGATGCAGCAAACCAGGGAATGATTATTTTCTGTCCCTATGGTTATTTATGGAATATTACAGCAAGTGCTCAGCAATGTGCCCTCTGGCCACATACCTTGACCAATATCGTTAAGTCCTATGGCCCCTCTCTCATATGCGAGCTGTGGGGTGTAGATAGTCTCACTGGTCCCATCTCAGACATCAGCAGAGGCAGCTATAGTTTCACACATTGCTGCTGACTATGGCATGGCATAGCTGCTTGTATGAGAGATTATTTTTATGAAATGCATTAAGTTTTAAATAGGGACTGCACATAACCTCATCCTTATGCTTTTGTGAAGAGATGTGCTGTAGGCAAAGCATGAATTACTGTCATTTATTATATTAGTATGTAACTAAGAGTCTCCTGATACACCTCAACTGAAGAAGCTGAGGATGCCTAGGCCACAAGGCATCACTAGTTCTTCTAATGGTGTATTTTTTACAGATTTCAGTTTTCAGAATATTCCATGAACACTTTCCCATTTTGAAGGCAGCAAAACAGAAATTCAGAAAGCTGAAAATGACTGAAAAAGTAAAGGAATCTAGAACTGAGCCAGTTTTTCCGCGTGCTAAACATACACTGAAAGATATGGCTTTCATTGCCATCGGCTTTCCAAGCCTTCTTCCCTTCCCATCATCTCTGCTCCTGCAGTGTGCAGGCAAATCATGGTGTATTTTCCATCCAAAGAGTATAGACCACACAGAAAGGTTGACTCTATTCATAGTCATCCAGCGGGCTGGGTGAATTCATGATCAACTCCTGTTGTTAGAAGGAAGATAACAGAAGGGAGAAAATGCATCTCTGATAATGAGGTTAGGTAAAAACTCACGTGACTAAACAAGGTGGAGATGTGGCCATGGGCCTGATCCTTCCTCTCTCATTTATGCTTGCACCAAAGAAGAAATACTTTTGAATGACAGGGAGATGGAAATTGAACACCACCTCTTTCTTAAAAAAAACATTCACTAAACCTGAGGTACCCATCAGTTACTGCAAAGCCACAAAGTGCCTTGTTCATCGGATTCTGCAGTTTGGTCCTCGGGTCACAGACGTGCAGATGATCTAATGTTTATTTTCAGATTTTCGCCACTGTTACTTTTGTAACACAGGGAACAGAGTTTTGGAAAGCCTCTGTTTTGGGAGTTCTTAGTATCTATCTAAAACAGTTAGACAGGTTTTGGAAAAAGGAAAATGAGGTTTGGAGACAGATCTGGGTTTTCGAACAGAATTCATAGTCCCATATAATTTACTATTAACTGGGTTTCCAATACTGGATGATTCTCTCCAGCCGATAATTGAACTTCCCTCCTTTGCCAGTCCCAGCCTCCTCTGTTCTGCAGCAGCCAAAGAGCCACAGAAATCCACTTAGTCCCTGGGCTCTTTCAGCTGACATCAAGTTTCTCAGAGGCTGGTCACAGCTCTAATATTTCTGTGAAGTTACAATACAAAATCCAGCAAGTTGTATAATTAACGAAGCATTACACATATATTTAAGCTAAGAGTAACATTTACACAGAAGGTGCTTGAGGGTAAGTTCCAACACTACCTCATGTGGAGTGAGCTGCTTTGTCCATTTGGGACACAAGGAACTGAACTACAGAATTGTTCTTGCAAAGGAGTTGTTCAGATTTGCCATCCTTACATTCTTCACCTTCAGACCTGTGGTTACAAAATGCATCAGGAATGTTGAGCACCACCTCCTCCTACAGCCAAGTTACCAGTGCAAGTGCCCAAATTCTACCCTTTTGCTTTCTCCTGCTGTCAAGTAGAGATGCTCCAGTGACCATCTGCACATGTAGACCACTTCTTTATCCAAGGGTGGTTCCAAAAAGCACTGCATCATCATGATGTATGTCAGTGCTCGAGGAAAGCAATCACTGGACAAATAGCAGCAATGGGAGAGGTGAAACGCAGAAAGACAAAGCACTGCAGCAGAGGCTGATGCTTTAGTACCCAGTAAATGCATGTGCTGATTCCCAAACCAGCTGCAGTAGGACTGGTCACTACCTGCTTCCCACAAACACACACAAAGCTCTGTGTTGGAGGAAATCCTGACACAAGTGGATTTGCATTGATTCAATTATCTTTTTGGGTATTGTTTTGTTTTCCTGTTTCTTATAAACAGATTGTGTGAGTCAACTTGTGTGTCTGCAGGAAGCTTTTGTGAAAACATTGATTATAGTAATACTGCCAAGAAGTGCTAGTAACAAATGCGGATATCACCAGTATCTGAATGCAATCAGCTGAGCTTTTGCTTCATTTTCAGCATGCTAAGGGACCGACCAAAACCCAGCATTCCCCTAAAATTGCTGTAGTAAAGGTACATCAGTTTCTGGTATACAAATGGTCAGGTTTTGACTATTTGGTCTCTCATGCTGGCTAAATTCTACCAAAGTCTTCCTGATACTATCAAAGATAATTTTGAATTACAGGGATTCTGTCACTACAGCAACTATCCAGTTGTTCTACAGCACTCCCATTTCAAGCTGCATCCTTCTTCCACTGAAAATTAACTACTATTAATACTTTCAAAGAACCCATCAGCAGCAAAAATATTTCTCTGACAAAGAACAACTGAATTGATCTTCAGGCCTTTCATACATAGTATAGAAATGTCACAGTTTAATATGGACAAAATAACTGTCAACACACAATAATTTCATATAATGTCATATGATCTGGTATGTGCAATTTAGTGTTTTATTAAACAAATACAGTAGCTAACCAAAATCTGATTGCTGACAATGGGAAATTACATTAAAGTGTATGTTCCTATGGCAATTACTGGTCATCTGAAATTATATATGCCCTAAAACATAATGCAGAAAATTATCTTCCTGTGAAATAAGAAATACAATAGAAATAAAGTTAAGGGACATGTTTATTTTGGAGCTTTCTGCAAGCAAAATTGCTTTGATACAAAATGAGTTCAATGATACAGTGCTACCATCCACTCAAGCAAAAGAAAACCTCACATTTACATGAATGCACTTTATATTGATATTCTTACAGAATAATAGTTCAGATATCCAGAATGTGTCTGGCCTCATTGAAAGCGATGGCACAGAAATGCTGCAAGGTATTGGAGTATCATATTACTGGCGAGTGCTTAATTAACTCTGTGAGTTCTCTGAGAGATGCTGTATAAATAAGGGTACTGTGAAAGTGGGTTTGTATACCTTAGTATTTTTGCCGTACATCCTTTAGTGTTTGCTTTGTTAGCTCAAAATGTGTAATTGTGTCTTTTGGCTTTTTAGTATTCTCTTTTTCTTTTTTAAAGAAAAATCATGAGGTATCCTTTACTGTTAACTAATGACATAGTGATAGGCCTATTTTATTGAGGTTGCAGAGACTTACTGTACATTCGGTACACTGTACATTCGGCAATTATTTTTAGTGTACTTTCTACACATTACTGTGTACAACTGTTAGTTTACATTAGAACTCTTCCTCCTTCTCACAGGATATGGCAAAACCAAAACCAAAATCTGACAAAAATTATACACATAAAATAAGAAGACAAATACACAAATAAGGCCATCTGCTGAATTAAAAATCCACCTCTTGCGATATTTCACAATAATTTCTACATAATATTTTACATCTTATGAACTTAAATACTTAATGCAAAAAGAAAAGACCTTTATGGAGCCAATCATATTATCTCTTCAAGGACTTGTCTAGTTTGCTGGCTAGTGGCCTTCTCTGGGGAGTTGGAATTTTGGAAGGCTTGGCTGATCCTGGCCGAGAACCTGCTCGGGGTGTCGGTCTGCTTGTGGCAGGAACAGTCTCTGACATATCTGAGCACACAGACTGGATTTCTGAAATGTCAAAGTCAGATGCATCACTGCCGCGGCGGCTGCTTGACCTGCTGCCAGCCTTGCTGCCTGCTCGGCTTCCAGGTCTGCTTGGAGTTCTTCTGGTTTCTAGAGAGAGAGAATATATCTATCAGTACTGAAGGTAAGGATGGAAAGGGTGTGCAGGTCTTTGCTAGGTCTTTGGCAACCCTGAATGTTCCTCATTGCATAAACTAAACTCTGCCAGGCAAGCTAGATGATGCCATACCTCCCACTAAAGAGAAGGAAATGTAAGATCAAATGCTGAGCCATAGTTAATTTGTCACTAGCACATCTCATTAAAAATGTATTATCCTGGCAACTTTTCTTTGCTCACTAAAAACACATTGTATATTCACTCAACAGCCAGAGCCTTTCTTTCATTTTCTCAGCTATGAATTGAAAGAATTCAGCATCTGGCCTCTTCATGCATTCAGGATTTCTTAATGTACATACCTTTTTTAAAAAAGGTCAAACCCATACAGTTGAAAGCTGTAAGTAAACAAGGGCAGAGTATACATTCTCCTAAAGAAACGGCTGAGTAAATGAGCTCTCAGCAATCCTGATAAAGTGAATGCCTGCCCAGACAATGTGCCATGAATTAAAAACCACAACAAAGAATCTGTAACAGAAGATCACTACTGGTTTTTTTCATAATTATCCTGCTACTTATTGAATATTTTTGATCTTAACAAATTTTGTTCCCTGTATGTGTGAAGAACATAAAAGTTGAAACTGGAATCTTAGGTGGCTCTTGTTTCATATCACTTATAGAAGACATGTACTCTTTGAACAGGATTTTCCAGTACTTCTCAGTATGCTTTACAGAGCTTAAGATGTGAGGGAAAGCCAGTAAAACTATCTTCTGTTCTAACCATCCCTTTCCCTTATACAGAGCTACTCTGAGGATCCTGAAAAAGCACAGCTTCACTGCTATTTTCATATCTTCACTGCTATTTTCATATTTTTGCTTTTTAAAATCTCTATGGGATATTCCATTACTAAGGTCATCTACAGCTGCTCCCCACAGTTCTTCTTTCTCAAGGAATGGACAAGTCATGATTAAGTGACCACCTTGTTCTATCACAGTGAACACTCTGAAGAATTGAACCTTTCAAGTAAATGCTTCTTCCCTAGCTCCTTAGGCAGATACACTGGAGATACCATTGTCAAGAAGGCTGCAGTCATGAATTTGCACATCCAGAGCTGAATCAATCCAGGCTGTGCAATCATGTAAACAGAGGACCATTACCCTGATTATGTGCACCCTTAGCCATACTAAGGTAGGACTTTTACTCCTTCCCACTCACCTGACATCTCCCTCACACCCTAACATGACCCTAAGCATTCAGGTGGAAAACAAAGCAAGTGGCAGATCAAGCTCTGAAGTAAAGACACTCACCTGCAAACTGAGCCCTAACTCTGGTAGCTGCTGTTGACAGGATGCCACTGTCTTCTCCAGAGTGGAAACCCTTCCCTGATAGATATCCTGGCAGTCTGAGCTTACTTCCTTGAATTGGTGTTCCCTATGCAAAACAAAAAAAAGGACAAAAAAAAAAAAAGAAGAAAAAGAAAAGGTACTGTATCAGATACAAAATAAAGCTACCATGCTGTATCTATTAACAATTATTTGCTATCACTCATAAGAATCCTCTGAAAACTATTTCTGTTGCTTTGAAATACTGTACCACAAATGAACAAGGGATGGAAATAGAGCCCCATTCAATCTCTACTATCATATTAAAGAAGGACCTTACACACACCACAGTGACCTCTCAACAGGTCAATCCTGCATTTCTCATTTGCAATTCAAACCCAACACTGGAGCAGACCAAGGGCAAAATGGGCTCTTGATTATATTTAAGAGGTCACCATTGCTATGCAGAGTTGTAGGAAGCAGACCTCTAGCTTTATTGCATTTTTAAATTCTATCTTGTACAGAAGCTGCTCATATTTGGCAGGAAAACTGTAGGAACAAATTCTTCACGTATTAACTCTGCAATTACCTCAAATTCTATTTTTAAAGAACTTCATGTTTTTTCCTTGCAACATTCTTTTATTTTCCCCCTTTTAATTTATTCCTATGGCCTTGGTGTCAACCCAATTTTAATAACTTTAATGGATGAAAAGTTATTACGCCTCCCTCAGCTAACAGAAGTTCACTGCAGAATAACATACTGGATTACAGCAAGAGAAGAGGCCCACTTATGTGTATTTCAAAACTGCATGATGAAAAATGTATGTATTTGCCATTTCTCCTTTTTACAGACTTCAATAATTACTGAGTAAGTAATTTACACCATATACTCCAGAAATAGCAACTGAAACATAACGGAGTGAAAATATACAGTGATCAAAAGATGCAACTACTTACTGACAGCATACAATTTATATATCAACAGAGCAGCGAGTGTTTTCATGGAGTTCAACAGCAAAAAAGTCATGTTATTTTCCATCACATTAGAGCTAGTCTTCCACACAAATGCATGTAGGTTTTGCAGTGCTCTCCCTGGAAGTGTCACATTAGGCCTTCCTGGGGTATCCCACATGGTTCTCTACACTGCAGGAAACACATGCTCAGTAAATACCTTTCCAGTGGGTTAAGTGGGAGCTTACCTGTTCTGTAGGGCACACAGGCGAGGAGTGATACCAGGATTCACGTGGTTTATCCTGCATCTTTACTACAAATTTTGCAGATAATAAGCTTAAAAGTCAGTTAATGAATCACGGATTATTCCTAGCCACACCTGACATACAAGAGTGCTATCTAAATGAATTAAAACCAAAAATGCTGCAGAAAGGGTGAACACAGGTGCTCAGCTATGATAAAAGTTATTCAGGAAGGATGTGACTGTGAGGTAACAAGTAGGTACACAGCAGATTACATTTCCCTGGCTTCAAGAACAGAAAAACCGTTAAGAGAAATAAAAATACAGTAATGAAACAATGTACTTTGTTGTATCTATACTTTTAATCAAAACTTTAAGATGATATATGCAAGTTAAAAATATCAGAATAAATAATATTTCTCCTTAATATCTCTTACATTCTATTTGGAAAGCAACAAGGGAAGCTCAGAAACTAACCACCTATTTAACCTTTCCTAATGAAGTAAAGAAGATGCTGTAACATGATGTGAAATTACATGAGACAGCCTTGGGAGGCTAAAATTGCTTTTCTTATTCTCTCAGGTCCTTTCCTTGGCTCTGTTTTTGCCTCTGTCCACCTCCCAGCTCTGACATTCATCAGGCTCTTGCTGAGTGGGATAATTCATTAACCCAGACAAAAGTTAACTCACTAGCCCTGGGGGAGAGAAGTTGAGTTCTTTCACAAAAAAGCCTAATGAGCATTACCACCAAAGCAAAATAGGTGTTGAAAGCAAATGGGCAGGAGAGGGAAACAAGCTCCAGCTATAGGAGACAAAAATAATTTAACAAATAAAAAAAAAAAAAAAAAGTTACAGGCTTTAGTTTCTTGGGGAAAAAGTTTCAGGCATTTCAGGACTGCAGAAGTTCTTGGATTACCTTTGTGAAGGCATATGATGAGACAAGATTTAACATTTCAAAAGCAAAATCCAGACTATTTTGTTTGTCCAGTATCAAAAATGAGTTTGATGGAATTGTGTATTAGGAGCAGAATAGAAATATAGCAGAGAAAAATGACAATGAAAGTACTGAGCAATTAATACAAAAAACATAGTAAATATCAAACCTAAAATATAGAATGATACAATTAAGACAGAAAAAAAAAGCAGATACCTATTTTGCTCTTGCATCTGAATGAAATCCTGGCCCAATTCAGTGTTAAAAGATGTACCAGAGTTCAAACCAGTCTTAGATAAGAATGTGGAAAAAACAAAACAAACAAACAAAACCAACCCACAAAACCCCAAAACAAACACAACCGAAACCAACAATAACAAAAAAACCACCCAACCAAAACACCAAACCAAGCAAATTCTGTGTTTATCCACCATGTTGGCATTTTAACAAAAACTTGAAGAAAGAAGCTATTAATATAGGAAACTTCCATAGCACATGGAGGCATTTATGTATTTTATAGCTAGCAAAATCCAGCATAAAGTTGAAAGCATAAAGAAATACCAGCAGCAACTTTCCCGCTGCCATTAACATTTTTAGAATGTTTGTATCAACAGCTGGCTGATACATACAAAGTTGTCCTGAACCCAGGACAGTGGTACCTGAACAGCCTGAGGTCAAATGCAGAGGTAGAAGACAAGTTACCTCCCCTTCTCAGTAAGGTTCCAAAATGATGTCGTTTTCACTATAATTGATAGAGGATAAAATGAATCTTTGAAGAAGCAGAGACTCATGTGCCATCCAAGGCCTGGCCCCTCGGGTGACAGCATTTGTTTATATGCACCATTCATTCATATCCAAGCAAGCACACAATCACAAGACAGACTGAGGTAAAGGGAAATGCTGGAGACTGATGAGCATTTGAATTTCTCTTTATATGCACTGCAAGAGCTAACCCCCCAAGAAACACACTGGTAACCTGATCAAAGTAAATCTTGTTGGCAATTGTAGGAAGATAATAAAGAGTTCTGGCTCAAAGGGACTGACACTGAAACCAACAGCCCTTTTTGTTTCCCCATGGCTGTTTCCACTTGCAACTCAGATTTCCATTCCAGAGCAAAGCATTTCTTGTTAAGATCAGGAAAAATACTTACACTGTATTATGGGAGGCATAGCAACAGAAAACTGTGCTTACACAACTAAACTAATTCTGCAGCCACAGAACATTCATGCTGCTTCAAGGAAGTGATTTTTCCTAACATGGCTTAACACCAGGAGCTTGTACCAGTGAATACTGATAAGGATGTATAGTCTCATGGCACCAAATATAAAACCTACCTTGACTATGGAGCATCATTACTGCTGATGCTTAATACTTAAAGATGCTCTGCCTGCTTAACAGAGGAAGGGGAAAAATCCCAGCTTTCTCCAACTCCTGAATACATAAAAAACAAACCAAACCCCCCAAACAAACCCCCCACAAAACTCAGAGGCCTCAATTCATCCTAACCAAAGGGAAGCGCAACAATACTTTGCTTCTGGGCCTTTTAAGACACACCTTCAGGGTATGCTTTGAATACTGGTAACAAAAGCCTTGAAGGCAGAAGATGTATGGTTTCTTGTTGGTCCAGCTTTCTTTTCCCGGGGTACTTTTCCCTTCATACATACTTCTGGTTTAAAGGGCCTGCAGCTGGAAAACTTCCAATGTACTACTCCTAAGTTAATGTAGGCATGTTCCACAAGATATGGTATTAGAAAAAATACTGGGGTGAGCTGCCAGAATGAACCAAAGCAACCACATAGCAGAAGTCTCAGATGGTAGAGAAGTTTTATACAAATATAAGAAAAGCTACCTCATTGGGAAAGCTTGATTACACAAAACTGTTTACATCCAGAAACTGAGCAGGCATGAAACAGCACTGAGTACACTTCACATTGTCAGTTATAATATCCCAACAGGCACAAGGCTATCTTTTACAGTAAGACTAGGAGATTCTCTGACAGCAATAGTGTTTCCAGTGCTCTCCCCCATTCAAGGAGAACTGCAACAGTGCTTAGAAACTCCCAAGACATGGCACAACATAAACATACTTTGCTGCATATAGTATTTTCACATAAAACAGATTTGCAGACTTACTACTGAGCACTGCAAGTCATGAAAAAGGAATTACAATTCACTGACATTAACACTAAAGATACCTTTCATCAACTTTCAGTCATTCAGTCCTGGCAACTAGGTCCATTGAGTGAAAAGGCTATTTATTATTCTGTGCCTAATCACAGAGCAAAGATTCCTCCTCAGCATGCAGATAAAAAGGATAGGCTATCATCCATAACTACATAATGTCTCTGACTAAAAGCAGTCGCCCTGAATTTTTTTATGGTTGATCACTTTCAGAAGCACCTTAAGGCTGCCCAGGGAAGACATTACAGCCCTTCTTCCGTTAGTCTTCTCAGCAGGTTGAGACTAGAACTCTCCCTGCTTTCCCAGAACAGTAAATGAACACCTGTGTAAAACTATCCTTCAACTGTCAGAATCCAAGCACCTCTGGCCATTTCTTTTGAGAATATGCTTGAGCCAACACCATTGATGACAGCAGCAGTCCTACATTTCATCCAAACCATTACCTCCCTACACCAAAGCAAAGCTTTACGTGGCTGTGAAGACTAAAGGAACTGAACCCAATTAAAGCCAGCCCAGCCAAGAAGAAACAAACATCTCTGCTTAAATTTTGTTCACTTTTATATATATATGGATTCATTTATAGATAAGCAGAGGGTTTAGTCACTTATCAGCCTTTCCCCTTCAATCTTGCTCTCCGTTCCAGTTCCATTTTGCTGTCTGTGTACATAATTTTAAAGTACTGTTTAAGCCATTAACAAAACTGAAGTGGTATTACAGCATGTAGAACAAGATACTGTACTTTGTTTTAGCAAAAAAATTACGGAACTTGTCTCTTTGGAGAGACCTGTAACATGCATCTAAATAGTAATTCAGGACATTAATGAATTACCTCCTGGAGAACCCCTTCTCAGTTGAAAGCAGAGATTAACAAGACCTACACCTATTACAGTGTTCTGAAGTGACCTAGTGTGAATCCCATTCCATTTCTAGTAGCAGCTTATGATGTTGCTATGTACAGATACATATATGAACTCTACTGCATAGATTTGAGTTCCTAGCTACAAAATACTTGACAGTTTAGAAATCTAAAACCAGGCAATTAAGATTATTCACTGCAGAGCTGGAATTAGCATCAAATTTATGCTTTGCTGATGTGATGGAATCTTTGCTTTAAGGTACTCGGAAAACTTTATAAAGCTACATATTCAGACTAAACATTAGTCTTATTTGCATACAAAATACTATCTTTTGTAATTCACACTCCCCTGAAAATAACCCCAGAGTCTAGATAGGATATTCATCTGATCTACACAAGTCTAACTTGGAAATATCACACAACAGTTTTATGTGCATTGTGGTTGAAAGTAACTTGTTATTTAACATCAAATATTTTGTTTTACTAGAGCATTGTTTGAAAATGTGCAATACATTCAGTAAATTCTGATTTAATACAACTTCAGCCAGAAACCTACAGCAGCCTGGTTGAAGATATGAGAGTTTTAGGCCTGAAACAATGCCAATGATTGTGTAAAGATGATTACATTTAGAGTCAAAACTTTTTTCAGTTCTAGTACATCTGCTTTAAAAACAGCCATCTACAAGCAGTTACAGTTAAGACCATATAGATAATAGGGTAACTATTTCAATACTCAGTGACAAATTGATTTTAACAGTAATTTCTGTAATGTGGCTACATGAGGGTTTTAAACAAGACTGATTATAACATCTCTCACAGTCTGGTTATTTTCCCTTTTAAAAAGTTCTGATCCACCCCAGAAATATTTTAATTTTCAGATTCTTTGAACATTTTGCTCAGCTGTTCAACTAGTGCTACAAGCTCAGGGTTCCCCCCAAGTGATTCAATTTGTTTATAGGCTTCAGATTCAAGCTCTTTCAATGTATTCCGAGTGTACTCAAAGGAACCCACATTTTCAAGGTAATGTACACAGTACTTTTTTATATCTATGTTCTCTGTCCTTTGCCGTAAAATATTTTGCACCTGAGTACTTTCAGGTCTTGACCAAATGGCATGAATGGTTGGGAACGAGAACTTGCCCTCAGTTAAGTCTTCACAAAAACTCTTGTTTTCACTATATTCTTTGGAGTGCAAGTTGGCATAGTCATCTCTTATTTGGAAGAAGAGGCCAAGTGTGTTAAGAAGTGGCTTTAAGTCTTTTTTATAATTTGAGAACAGCTGCATGAGGCCTACAGCTAATCCAAAGAGACCACCTGTCTTTTGCAGTACCATAGCTTTATATTCAGCTTCCGTAGGACAGGTGTAAGTATCCCTCCAGTAAATGTCCAAACCTTGACCTTTATGGAGTTCCAAAAGTTGACGGGTAAAAACTTTAACAGCATCTGGATGATCAAGGGTTAGAACCTTCTCTAAGCCAAGGAAATACACATAATTAGCACAGTTGATTACAGATGGAATTCCATAGATACTGTGTGCCACTGGAAAGCCCCGTCTCAGCTTTGAGTTATCTTCAATATCATCCACAAGTAGGCTCGCATTGTGCAACATCTCTGTCACTTCAATGATAACCTGTTACAAGAAGAGAAAATTACCAACTCTCCCACCGTAATTTAACCTCCAGTTTTGCAAAACCATTTTTAAAATGGACAAGGTTTTAAAGAATGGTATTCTCTATCAGTGAGGTTCCCCTTTAGTCTACTTGCTTCTACCATCAATACAGATTTACGAGCCAGTTTGCTGTAAGTCTTGTGGATCTTATGGTCTTTTGCTTAACATTTTCAGATTCAAAGTGAACTTACTCCCTGAAAAGTTTCCACTTGCATGGTCCTCTTCACTGTTGCTACAGTTCTCAAATATGCCATTGTCTAGGAGTCAAGGCAGTAACTATTACTGGAAACATGAATAGAGGAAAAGAAACACAATGTTGTGACAAGAGTAGATGCACTAACTTGAGATCTCCAAGGTCAGTTCTTACAAGTGTTGGGTATCATTCATATTTGTTTTGTAAACCTTGTTTTCATAAATGGAGAGAGTTCACCTTTCTTTCCCCACACTTTGTATAGTTAACTTCAGTACTGAGTTCTTAAAAGACAGACTATTCTCTCTGAAACATCGTTTGGAAAATTCTTGACAGAAAGATGACAGCTACAACTTTTTGGAGAGCTTCCTAAACACTTACTTTACTGCTTGTTACTAGGTGGACCAATATCATATATCACCTGAGGTACACAAACTGATCAAGCTACTAGCTGACTACATTTGATTAAAATTCAACCTTAATTGCAAAACAGGACAATTGAACAAAAAATTAAAGAGTTTTAACTCTTAATTAACTAATACCATTATTATCTATTTATTATTTACTATATACAGTTTTTGTTGCACAGCTGCTATGCAGATAACAGCTTTATGCAGCACCTGCTTACATGGCAATAAATTTAAGCACATAAAACTGCATGCTGTATAAACCCACTGCAAAACACATTAAGATATGCATTTTAAAGTTAATGAACCAATTACACTTGCTACCTACAAACATTGCCCTTGGTCAATATTTATCAAAAAACCCTGCTTCTAAAAAATACTAAGGCCACCATTAAATAGTGGCAAGTACCTAGTATGGTCCTATTTGGTGGATGTTGTAGGAAGGACGTTACTGCAAGCATCTTCTTGAGCAGCAAGCCACCTAGTATTCAGTGACCAGTGTCCCGAAGACTAAAACCCAAACCCCAGCAATCCAACTGTTTGTCCCAGATACAGATGCAAGAACAACCTACTCAAGAAACACTAATGACTCTTCTACCAGTTAGAACTGAGCCCCACTTTGACCTATGAAGTTATGTTGCTGCCCACTGACTTTAAATCAGAGGATAGAGTACTTACTGAAAGCAACTTTGTACCCCTATTTGGATATTCTTTTTGTCCACTAAGTCATTCTCATTCTCAGTAGTATCTGGGAAGTCTCCCTGTTTTCTGCAAGTTCCTCAGATAAGCCTATTCCAGAATTTCTCTTACTAACCTATTTCACCACACTGTCAGTTTGATGAACTTTTGCAGCTTCTAGACATTTAAGGTTTAAGTGAAACAGTGCTTCATGATTGAGTGCTTGAATTAAGTTGTATTGAGAACTTAAAGACAATGTCAAAAATGCTTCAGAGTTGAAAGTAAGAACCAAAAAAGTTCAGACAGCCCAAAAAAAAAAACAACAAAAAAAAAAGGCAAGCTTATTTTAGAAGACATGAGGAAGTCACCTGAGGAAATGAAAAGACTGCTCTTCATAATGAAAGCTGAAGAGCAAGCACAGAATGTTATGCCTTCTTATAACCTAAGCCTATCCAATCAGTAGCTGCTGCACTATCACTGACACACAGATTTCTATCTCCCTTCTTGCAACAGGTTTAAAATTTGCTTGGCCCTGTAGTAGGCTATTTCAGTGCCTTTTTAGAAGAAAGGTCATCTGACAAACCCAGTGTTGTCTAATTCAGCAAGGTGAAGTGTCTCAGTGCAGAGTGAGGGGGAAGAGACCATTTGCCTGGGAAAAGTGTGAAATGGTGGCAGCCAATAGTAAAATCAACTACCAAGGAACAGTAGCCTCAACTGTATCATCTAAAACTACATGTAGACAAATGATCTAAGGTGGAAAAAAAACAAAAAAAAGCATCCAATAATGAGTGCCAGAATTCAGAGTTTTAATAACAGAAATACAAATAGCTGGAAGGGAATCAGGCTGCTAGACGCCTGGGACATCTTAGCAAGTTTACAAGACATGGCAAAAAGATGACTAGAGGTGGTCCTTCAGACATCAATAACCTTAAGGTATTAGAATTGGTACAAGTATGCACAAAAGCAGTAATAATTGCAGACTGAAGATGACAGGGTCCTGTTTTGTCCTCAAATGACCCAAATAATAAAAATATCAAGTTCCCTCACAAACATCTTATGTGGTAAAGGAAATATTAAAACAGTTTTCTTCATAAAGATAACCAGAACAACTGGTCCAAGTTTTCAATAATGCTTATATGTTTGTCAGTTTAAATGTGACAGGTAGAACTGGTAACTTCAGTTCATACAGGGGCTTTAGTTAACTATAGCACATGAAAGAAGATAGATCCGTGTCATGGGTGCTCAGCCAGAGGAAAAGAGGCAACAGCCAGACTGCAGCATAAGGAATCCCAGTTGGACAGAATGAAAAAGTTTGTTGTCATGGGAAGACAGGCCCTGAGGCTGCAGAATCTACATCCTCACATTTTCAAAACTCAGCAAGGACCCCAAAAACCTTAAGTAGCTAGGGAGCAAGACCTGCTTTAAGAGGGGGTTGCCCTAGATAGCTTCCAGAGGTTTCTTCCAGTTTGAATTCTGACCTACCATATTAGACTAAACCTATGCATACAATACATAGGTTGCTATATAATACATTTTATTTGAATGCGTAGCTGAGCATAGTGTAAGATGTGTCTAGCTGGAAGCCAGAATAAATCTGTCTGAAAATTATAGAGACAGGTTGGAATATAGAAGAGTTACAAGATGATGAATGCAGCATCTTCCATTGTTTATATCACTTTGACCATTATGATATTTGAGGACTACTAAGTATCAACTCTTAAGCCACATGGAAGAAGACTCCTTCACAAACTCCGAAGGTACTTCTGTGAACAATTAATGAAACTGAGGACCAGCCTGATAAGTGTCAAAACCCGTAATTGGTTATTTTAATGCCTTACGTTGCCTTGGACACAGACTATTTTGCAATCTCCAAATGCAGTTTAGCAAAATTGTAGTCTAACCAAGATAAGTTTTCATTTGACAAGCCACAGTGTATAAATATGCAGCCATACATCTTATATAGCTCTGTTCAAAAGAAAAGCAAAAGGGAAGAAGAAATCCTAGTTTAAAGCTTCTCATTAGAGAGTAAGGACTCTGGACTTAATAAGAAATCCATAGTTTCAGGTCCAGAATATATAATGCTTTATAAAGTTGATTTCTGTCTTTGATATTTTTGTATCAAAACCGTGAGATTTTTTTCAACCATTATATTTGTGTAGTTTACAAGGTAACTGTCTAGCTTCTTCCATAAGTCTTTGAAAATTCAATGTTAATAATTAAGTGGGTAACAATGGTAGCTGCATACCTACAACTTAACAGGTTGGCTACACATGGAAGAATTTGTGCCACACAGATGGGCAACTTTGCCTTGCTTGCTTCATTTAAAACCTGTGGCTTTAGGGCCTT
>JAVHNF010035301.1:21102-33109 GCA_034783455.1 Micropsitta finschii
GCATGGAAAGGAGGAGCTCCACTGCAAACAGTGGGTTTATAGAGGTGTAAAACCCAGCAAAAGGAATAGCCTGTCTTGGAGACACTGGAAAAACACCACAGGAGTGACTACAGGCTTCTGCTGCCTCAGTTTCCTGGGAAGGTATGAAAACCAGGCATTGACATGAGTTTGTAAGTCATGATCTACAATATCCGTTAGTGACTCAGTATGGTGTACGGTTAAATGGCTCTGCATTCACCATCTTCAGACATCAATCCGTATGTTGGACCTTCCTGTGTTTATGCACTTGCTTTCACACTGGATGTTCGTTTTATGCAAGGTTGGAATATTATTCTGTAAAAAAATTGCCACTGCATTTCTACACTATCCAAAAAATCTTCTCTCCAGAATATCATTGGAGTCCAAGGGGAAAAATAAATTACATTAAATAATCCTTATTTACTGCTGACTATGGGATTCATTTCCTCTGTAATGCACTAATTTGCTACATTTTGTGCTTTGCAAAACAAAATGAAACCCAAACAAAAACAAAACAAAAAAAGAGAAGGGATTAAATATATATTTTTTTTTTGTTTAGGTTAAAATATTCATAAAAAACAACTTTATCTCAGAAATATTCTGAGATACATAAAATAGAAGAAAATTAAATGAGTCTTTAGTCACAAAATGTACTACATCCCGCAATACTAGATTCAATTAATTTAATAAAATATAATATACATATAGATTCTGCACATTGTATTGCTTTTACCTAAGCAGAACATATGCTTAAGTAAGCGTGATATAGGTTAACCACTTCTTTAACCAGCTGGTTCTTTAATCTTTCTTTGGAAATGTGTTACCCAGTGCCATTTTGGAATACAGAGTTTCTTTAGGGTTTTCTATTACATGAAAGGAAGAAAACATTTGGCACCAACAGAAAAGTAACTCAGGGGTCCGTTTCCGTCTGATCAAAGGAAAAGCTAGGAAGTGTCAACAAGTCTTTCTTTGGGGTAGGAGATGTTGACATACTGTCTGGAAGCAACGAATCCCCTATATCCATGGAATCCTTGGACTCACAGGATGGAGCACGCCGTCTCAAGCAAACGTCTCCACTGGCAGGTGAGATGCTGTGAGGTCCTCTAGGTAGCAAACTCTGTCCATCGGGTGGATCTATAGATATACATGGAGGGCTCAGTTTTTTCTTCTGCCGAGTCCCTTGCAAGCCTTCCATTTCACTTACCACCTGACTTATGAAGCCAGAAGAGCTAGAAGTGGAATGGTGCTGAGGGCTGTTTTCCATCGAACAAATTTCGATTGAATGTCTCCTTTGATCATCCAACCAAGAGGGTGGTTTCTTGAGAAGGCCCTGGGTATCTACACTGTGGTACTTCTTCAGGTCCTTCAATGTCACGTTGCCGGTATTGCCTATGCTCCTCTTAGGAGTGAGAGGCTGAACCTCTGAACAGGCACTCGAGGCTGTACAAGTTTCTGAAGGCTCCGAGGAACTGTTTATTTCAGACACTTCTTGGTCCATTGAATCTCCAGGTGTCTCCTGACACGAGTCTGCGCAAGCACACGATGCTGGTGCCTGCTTTGAGATATTATACTGATTGTGGGGATGCTGCTGCGTGCGAACGCTTGCCCGGCTCCATGCAGCCGCCTCATTCGCTTCTGAGGGCGTCAGAGCCACTGATGACTCCTCCTTGGGCACAGCGGGGACATGGGGGTCAGAGAGTTCACTCACCTCAGTGTGGAGATTTTCCTTGCTGTCCAAAGAGTCGTTCCGGATAGCCATCTGTATCGGAGCGCAAAGGGATGGGAGAGGAGGGGTGTTGCCAGATGAGAGAGACAGACCAAACATAGGTTAGTAGCAAGCAAGGCACAGCATTTATAGGGCACTCAACTCTGCTGTGATACCTCAGCACACTGACTCCTATAATGACCTGTGTTATAGCTTCTAGCAATTCCCATGCATCAGAGGTCTGTGTGTTTATCCCTGTGTAAGCAACAGCAGAATTTGGCCCTTCAGTCTTCATAAATGATTGTCCTTTAGTTTTCTCCTCTAAGGACTTAGGGCTGCAAAACCAGAATGCCTGCACCCAAACTGAGACACATTCTTGTTATGCAAAGGATCAGGGTCTACAGCAAAGCCCTTTACAATTTCAGCAGCCCAGGTATGAGCAGCAGAGGGAAGATGTGCAGGTGAGCCTGTGTATTCCCTTCTCTAGCTCAGGTGATGCTGAGGGCATGGAGCAGGATCCCCAGAGCCAGCAATGCCAGAGCAACCACGCTCTGTGCCAGCATCAGGGCAACAGCCTGTCCCTGGCTTTGGTCCCCAGGCTGGAGCCGCAACTCTGCACCATCTTAACAGCAGGGGAGCTGGAAAAGCTGGAATCCAAAGCTGGACTAATAATAATAATAACCTCTAATTATAACAGCTTATTCTGATGCTTAAGTTCAGGCTTCCTAAGGCACATTTTGCCTTGGCTGTCTTGAGCCATATGCAGCATCAGTGCCTGCTGGCAGAGAGAGCCTATGGCTAATTTTGAAGGCTTTGTCTTTTCACTGCATCCCTTGTTAAAAGGGTTTATAAATCAACCTCATTAACTGGCCCTAAAAGACAGAGTCTCAGTTTGAGAAGACTCTTAAATGATCTTAAAGATTAAAAACTTCCCAGAAAAATGAGTAGATGTGTGCAGCTGGCCTCAGTTTTTACCAAAGTGGAAGGAGATGGAATTCCTCACAGTGAGGAACACTTTTGTGACAAATCTCCCCAAAATGATCTTAGAATTTAGATAAAAACTGTCCCGCAAGGATCGTTTGAGCCAAATGATCTCTACTGAGGCAAAGCTCTCATCAGCTGCAGTACGCACACGTGTGCGTGCAGAATCACGAGTTGATGGCTGTATCCGCACGTTCGGCTCCCTTTGTCATCAGTGAGAATATTTAATATGGCAAACTCGTTTGTCCAATGCTGGTGAATCCTTTCCAGTTAGAACTTTAGAGCGTAATCCTGGCAACTAACCACAGTCACGAGTGGAGCTAATTCTGGTCTCCTCAATGCCAATAGTTTTATAGTGAGTGTTTGCGAGAGGGAATTATGTTCATGTCCTAAGAAGAGACACAGACCACACAAAGAAAGTAGAATACAGAAGCACAAAGTAATTGTTGCCATTACTTTTGCTTCTACACCAACCTGTGTTGCACAGAACGACAGTGTTAGTCACCACCAGCTCTTTCTTTCCCTACAATACCAGCATCTTTGGTAGCTGTTAGTAGTAACTGTTTGTACAAATGTTTTACTGGTTTGTTTCAAAATAAAAGGACCCTCTGCCATCCCATTGGGATGCAGTCCACAGCTTGGAGTGGACTACACCTTGGATACACAGTCCTGGAACCAGAAAATCAATATCGTTTCAATTTCAGGTAGCATTCCCCATGGAGAAAAAGCTTTTGTGCAATGCACTGCCAAGGAGTGTGTTCCTCAGCAGGGGCTGTTCTCTCAGAGCATCCAATCCCCTCATCTTCATCTGTGAGTGCATCACTAATTGTCAAACATTCCGGAGTCTAAACTGCACATTACTGTGGGGATGTTGTTCACTCTCCAGCACTCTGGAGGGAAAGGGAGGTTAAGCACACAGGTTTTAATGATGGAGGAAAGTGCACGGACCAGGTATGTGGTGGACAAGATTTATCTATACACAGATTTAGGAAAGGAGAGAAGGGGTGAGGGGGAAAGGAAAGAAAGAAAAGAAAGAAAAGAAATCAGAATTGCATGCAATATATGTAACAATAAGGAAAAATGGGTACTGCAAACCAAAATGCTTTGCTAGCTTGGGCCATTATGATGTGCTAGTAACAGATTAGTGGTGGCAATAAAAGGAGCCAAGTAGAGAGCACTTGAGCAAGCAGAAGTGAAGGGAATTCTGCTTCCTTAAGGACTAAGTTTCACAGTGTCTGGCCTTCTAGACTGCAATTAACAGTAACAGCAATACTGCTCTGTTGCCAGGAACAACCTTAATGCTCCCATTAGCCACTGTAGGAGCTCCCTGATACCTGGGAGCGTGCCCAAGGCAACACCTCACTAACCTTCAGAGGGACCTATCTGGCCTGTGGACCATATCTGCTCCCTGTCCCAGAGCTTTTTACTCTCTGAAATCTCATTCCGAGAGCATGCTCATGTCACTGCATGAGCAGAGAGGGGTGGAAGGGGAATAAATTAACATATACATGAAAAGGCTGAGAAGAAGCAGCCTTCAAAGATATGAACAAAATTAGGCTGAGGAAGATGGCTAACATGGTAATTTATTATAGATAGATCTGTTCAAAAGGAAGGGTCTGTTATTCATTAGAAAGCAAGAGAGCACAGTTATGAACTGGAATCGTGACATCAATTAGTTTCCCCATTAGCAGTGACTGGGGCAGCTGCCCAGCCCTGTGCAAAGGAATACATGCTAGGAATTTCTTATGTCAATTCAGTATTACAGACTAATGTAATTGTTAACCTTGGTACTTCACACTCATTTTTTTGAGCTTAATGAATGAACTGTCTCATTTGTCAATGTTGATTAAAAGGTTAAAGAAATGGGAATATCTCATGCAGGTAAGAAATTGCTATGGAAAAAATAGAACTGATCTATTTTGTGTATATAAAATCAGGCATGAAACTGCTGAAGAAAGCAGACTTTGGGAATCAGACGTGCCTCTGGTCCTGATCCAGCTGCACAAGGAAGTATGCTTAAAAATGTGAGAGTGAAGCACAGAAGTTTAAGTATTTTACTATAAAAGATAAATTTAAACTTATGCTTCCAATCAACCAGACTGGAATCTTTGATTAGATCTCTTAGATCTTCAGTTGAATCAGAATTTAAATCAATGCCAGGCAAAAACCAGAGAGAAAACCACTTGCAAAATAAAACATGTTCTGTTCTGTGTATACTCAAACTTTTCAAAAGCACACAGGAGATTGAAAATATTCAACTCTCATTGTAAAAAATACGCTTTCCATGATGGCTTTTCATAGGAGACATCCTGCTTCCTTTAGAGATTTCCCCTTTTGAGAAACCAGAGGAGTCAGAGGAAGGGAGACCTGGGATGGAGTTTGCAGTCCCTGTGTCCTTTCAAGCACTGAGAAAATCACAGCAGTCAAGAATTAGTTCCTTAACCCCAGCGAGCCCCTGGGGAGCATTTGGCTGCATTTATGAAGAGGACTGAAAGAAAAAGAAAACCAAGTGCTAGCAATGTGGAGAACATTTAGGCACGTTGCCAAAGGAGATGATACTCATCATGCACGTTCTTTGGAGACCCCTGGACGGCTTTCAGATCAAACTCCATCAACCTTTTAGTTATTTCTGCAGGAGAATTACAGTTCTCCCGAGGTTTCTCTGTGAATCCCTCCTTGAATTTAAAGCATGGTTAACCTGGAAATGCAACAATAGAAAACCACTGCACGCTCATGATCGTAAGTCTGCTTACCTGTCTGCGGAGCAGCCTTTCAGCAGAAGGAGAGTGAACCTGCTGGGAAACCTGGGGCTTGCTCTCCCTCACCAAATAGTCATGAGCTCTCATGTGGTGAAAATGGTCTTTTGGAATTTGCAGGAGAGAGCTGGTGTCCGCTGGCTGTGACTGCACCGATGCCTTGGAACCTTGCAAGAGGGAGAAGAGACAGAAACGTGATGATCCTCTGGGGATGTGTCCTAATCTCAATGACCTTTCACAAAACACTGCTCTACTGCACCTTGGACCAGACACGCATGGCAAAACCACTGAATTCAGCAACTGGCTCTCCGTGATTGGGAAAAAGCTCCCATTTACTAGTAAATTATTCCAAAAGTGTCTATTATTTCATTTTTCTTGGCATTCTCCCCTGATGCAACTGGGACCAGCTCCTGTTGAGAACAGAAGATTAGGAACTAGAAGTTCATCTTGACTGGCAACTTCTACATCCCTGCTTTAGGGCCAATAACTTTGAAGGCATACACACATCTCAACGCCGCAAGGATCTGACTTTGAAAGACTCCAGAAAAGGATGTCTCCATACCTGAGTGTTTGAGACCAACTGCTGGGATCTCAAAACCAGCGCACACACTGGATATGAAGCAAAAGGGAACGGCACCGGGCAGCTTTCAAGGCTAGTTTTCCAAAGCATCTCAAGAGAAGGAAACACATACTCCCCAGCCTCTTCCTGACCCTTTGTGGTTGCTGGCTACTTCTGAAAGGTTTGAAACTCGGCATGCTCCCCCCCCCCCAAAACAGGCTCAACGTTTCTCAAAACAATTCATTTAACCTGGACCGCATCCCAGAGAATCTCATTTGTCCTGGAATCTTTCCCAGAACAACAGCCACATAACGAAGGAGTATTCAAACAAATATCTCCTGCAAGTGCCAGTGTTTCTGACAACAAAACCTTTCTCAGCTTGAAATATTACGGCTTAGTTGGGTGTTGAGGGTGATTTATTAGAGGCGCCTGGCACCGCTTGCTATCTTCACAGCACTTTATAATATTACAAACTGTAAACAGGTAGGGGTGACTTCCGCCACCCTGAAAAGCAGTGACATTGGAGGTGGAACAGGACAAAGATACGTATGCCAATATTTGGGCACCTTACCCATATCTGAGCACTTTGGCCTGCTTAAGATGATTGGAATTTCAGCAGCAGGAGAAAGAGGCAAAAGGTTTAATTGCTTAATGTGGTTATGAACATCACCTTTCCAAAATACTTCTCTTGCATCCCAGTGGAATGTTTTTTCCTGTGGATTTATAAGGGTGCAATGCCTGCCCTCCTCAAGCCAGGGCTGTCAGAAGGGTTATTTATCTTGAAGAAAAAAAGGACTCAGAAATTACCCATTTTGGTCAAGTTGATGTTTTTGTTGAAGGCAGAATAAATGGATCTGAATTAAGGGTCAAAACCAAAGCACTGGAAACTCCCTCTGTAACAAACAGGATTCTTTTGGGATTCTCTGGGATTATAACTATGAGGAATTTCTCAGCTGCTACAGAGAACCATGAATTCTGGCTCCACCGAAGGCAATGGGAGCCTTGCTATTGTCTCAGTGGGATTTGCCCAGGATTTTAGCTGCACCGTTTTCATTATGTGCAAACAGGTTCTTCAAAGGACAGCTCTTGACCTTGAAAATCCTGTGTTATGGCAGTGATTTCTCACAACTCCAGATTCATCTTCCTCCAATGTGTCCGCATTTTTGCTGCTGTTCAAACAGTCGCTATTCATATTCTTATTGCTATGCAAATTTCAACATCTTATTTCTAATCTATTCAAATCTCCTCCCATTCCGAACGGTGTTGAAATTATGTTCTGCTTTAGAGGCTTTCAAATGGCAATACCTGTAAAAACTCCTCTGTCTTATCTGTGACAAAGGTCTAAAATGATGGTGTGTACAGAAGAATTAAAGACAGCTCCATTCATTTACCAGCAGAAGGTAACCCCTAGAAATTAGAGTAAATGAAAGCACATTGATAAGCACCAGGAGGCACCTGCAAGTACAGGTACAGAGGTGCACGTAGAGAGTGAGCCCTTGGTATCTGCAGTACACTGTGTCTAAGAATATCTCCAAATTTAGCTGTAAGGTGTATATCTGAGCCACGCACACTGGGAAGAACAATTCTGCACTCTTATTTTCCATTCATCTCACACTAAGATCCCTCTCAGTTCAGCACATTTATGTTTATTTTGCAGACATTTAGAGACACCATTTTCCCATATTTCACAGATGTTCCCATATAGAACTGTAAGAATAGGTACTGCTGCAAAAAACAACTGACACGAGGAAATATCGTTCTGCTGGGATTTCTGCTCTGGGGCCATAGCTAGCTCTACTGAGATGGATGGAGCCCAGGCTGTAAGGGCTGTAACCTTCAGGGAACCAGGCAGGGGGATGACCAGCACTGAGCCAGGGCAACTGCTCACTGTCACGTTGCCAAATAGAAAGGTCAGAGGAAAGGAGTTACTCTTAACAACATGGACTTTGCAAGTTTTGGAAGGTCTTTGCAAAGCCATTCCACAGATCTGGACACCAATTGGAAACCAATGCCAATGGCCAATGGCAATTTGCTGCCTCCTACTGAATAGCTTGGAAAATCCCAGCTAGTGCTTGGTATCGGAAAATCCTGCTCCTTTCCCAGCTGACAGACATGTACCTGATTGGGACTTGTGGTGTGCCGGATTCCTCTCACCCAGGGAAGCAGGGCAGGGGCTGGAGTACGGTGGCTGGAACATGTAGCTGTCATTTGGCAAAGAGTGTGTGCGCCCCACAGAAGGCTTCTTCACACTCAGCAGGTCCTTGCTGGGAGACAGGGTCAGTGTGTCGTCTTTGGAGCGGAGATCAGCCTATGGGGAAAGGCACAGTGAGGAAGGAAGACGTGATGAGATGGGAAGAGGAGAAGTGCCCAGAAACGCTAGCAACAGCCATTGCAATCAGTATGGCACGATGGGCATGCACATCGTCAGTATGTACAGGTTGCACGAATGGATCTACCAGGAAGCTCTACCCCTCATTTTGTATTGTCAATAAATTGTCACACAGAATGAACCACAAAAACAGAGGAAGCAACACTGTAGTAATAAACCATGACTATTTCAAGGGTATGCAATGAAGGCATCATGCCTCAAGGCCAGCAAAGGTCACATGCTTTGCATAACTTTGATCCTCTGCAATAAAAGTAAAGCTCTTTCTATGTGCCCTCATCAGCAAGTCAGACTTTTGCAAAGGTGAGGAGTTTCCTCTTCTAACAATAAGAGAAAAGAAAACAAAACCAAATGCAGGAACCAGTTTACAGAAAACGCTCTCTAGTCCGGCTCCCAGCACAGTTTTATTGGTTTTCCTTCTCACATAATGAGTAACTAAACCCATTTTATTGAAAGGGATATCTAAACCTACTGCTTCAGGGTTAAAGCCATTCTCTAATTAGAGGGGATCTAATGTAAGCAAGTGTTATTGTATATATGTTGACTGTGGAGCTTTTTACAGCCAGAGTCTCTTAGAATGTGCAACTCCAGAGGCAGTATTGAATGAAGTGGATTCGGGTCTAATATCATAAGGAAATACCTCCATCCCGGAAACGTTCTTGGGTGTTATTGTGTTGGACAGTATGAGCAAAAATGGAAGTAGTCATCTTCCCTGGCTATTTCTAATGAAAGGATTATTTCATCTTTAAAAGGTCTTCTTTGAAAAACATAGAAATAAGATGTGACACTGTAGTCTGATACAGTATATTGCTGATCAGTTTTGGGGAACTTTAAATCTTATTTTCTGACAAATCTTCCCTGCTCTCAGTGCATTACGGGTTTGCTGAAATCAACACTGAGATTTTTTTTCCCCCAATTTTATCTTTCAATCATAAAACCAAAATTTCACCCCGGCCTTTTGTTTGCACAAGAAACACGATGAGATAAAAAGGAATTACAAAAAGGGAAAAAATAATGAGGAATAAAGAAAAGGAAAAGAAAGGAAAACCACCGTTGTAAATTTAGTGGAGGAAATGGATCTGCACTGTCATGCAGCATTAGTTTCAGTCCTCAGGAACCTGCTGATTTGGATATAGCCTGGATACAGCCTAGATAAGAGAGACTGCAGTCTCCTGATACAGCACAGGGAAGAAGAGAGAAACCTGTGCTGCTAAAACTGAGACGTGGGTTCTGGGAACGTCTCTGTTCCTCCCCGCCTTCCTCTTCTGAGCAACATGTTTATGCTATTTAACTTTCACATTATTTAGCTCAAAGCAGAGAAGATGGCCTGAAACCTGAGGTTTCAAATTCAAAACCATTTGGATCTGAAAACAAGCATTTGGCTTCAAGATCCTATCCAAACCCAACCTTTAATGAACCTTTAGGTTCATTGACAGGATCCAATACCACAGCGGGCTCGTTTCCACTCTCTGATGATCTCGAGGGAAATCTCATGAGTGAACTTCATGAAAACCAATGGCTGCAGAACGGTCTTGTGAGGCCAGCTCACAAACAGAGCAGCGGAAGCACATGACTGTTTGGTTCATTGCTAGGTTTGAAAACCACGTTGTTTTGGCTTGACTGAAAATGACATCTGAGTTTTCCATGAATTAACCCCCCCACCACCACCAAATCCCAACCCGAATCTATTGCGAGTCAAACAAAACATTCTGAGATAGATTTCAACTAAAGCTGTGTCTAAACGAAGTGTAAAAATGCTGCATTTAGAAAAGAACTCAATGAAAACTTGCAGCGTTTCAGAAGTTTGGGAAACTGCTTTGACTTTGTGGGTGTTGACACAAATCCACAGAACACTTTGTTCAACCTGGATTTGCTTTTCATTTTANNNNTGGAGAGAAAGCATCTTTCTCAGTTATACCCTTGGGATTGCTCTGCTGTCAAAGGGATTTGTCTAATCTCAGCCTAGCTCTCCAGACTGATTTTGAAACCAAAAGGCCATTACAAGTGTTAAACGTAGTTCACAAAATCTTTGGCACGTGATGCCATGAAGCATGATGGGAAATAATGTCACGGTTTAAGAGGTGTTTCCCAAATAAGTGCTATTAGGATGGCAGCCGACTCAAATGGTAGGAAATTTATCAACAACACAAACACCCAAAGGCAAGTACATGAACAACAACAAAGAAAACAAGAATGATCCAAAAATGTTGGAGAAGGAGTTATGTCTGTTGTACAGCAGAAAAAAAGCACTTGACTGCTACACAGCTAAAAATGTCTAATGTTTCAAAGAGGAGATGGTTAAGGCAGGGTTCAAAATACTGGTTATTTCATTCAAAAAGACACAGAGGAGTCCAAACATTGTTTTGGCTTTTTGGCTTGATGGCTGCTAGTAAGAATTCCCAAACCAAGCAGCATCTCGGAGAGATCCCCATCTGATATTTGTAAAACAAACAGTCTGGCACCAATCACACAAAAAGCCTTGTGGTGCCTGTGTTCATAAAGACAAAAATCCAGTACAAACCAAAGGGTTGGAGATAATCCCTCAGCAGAGGACAAGGGCCATTAGCTCGTGGGTGTCGCTTCCACACAGCATCACTGATTTGTTTCAGATGGGGAGGAAATTTCAACCTTGTTGCTTTCCAGAGCATTTTTTCACTATTTATTTTACTTGTCCAAAACACATTGTTTTTACATAAGACACCAAAGGAAAAATAGAAATAACTACTTGTTCCTCACAGGGAGCCAAGTCTGTGGACAAGAGTGATAACAACCCAGGACCTAATGGCATTAAGGACAACGTCCTGTTCAGGGGGAAGGTTGGTGCTATTTGGAAACGGGTTTGAATGGAAAATGCCATTAGGCAGGTGTAGAGAGGTGGAAGCAGTATTTCGAACCCTGTAAACATCAGACTATACAGCGACCAGTGTATGTACATTGCTTTCCAGAGCATTAAGTAAGTGTGTGTTAGTATCATCAGGAAAAGAGTCATCCGTCAGAGCTAAGGACCAGGACTTTTCAGAGAGAATATCTGACGTCAGAGACAGAGCCTCCATCTCAGCTAGAGGGATCTAAAGGGAGAGATGATTAAGCATAAGAAACCAGGACAACAAATCTTTTGGAAAAGAAAGAAAACAAAAGGTATCATAATCTACATACTTCTAGACATAAAGCAATAAGCCTGCAGTGGGAGAAGCTACATCATGCACATTGTAACTGGGGACAGAACGTTAAAGAAATGAAATATAACAAAGGAATGAAAAAAAGAAGAGTGGGACATTCATACTTAAATGCTTACCAATGATCTGGGAGGGAGTTTAAAACCATACACTAATGCTAGCATTGTATTTTGCTGTTCTCCTGTCTAGATGAAGAACCAAAAGTAACTTTACTTTTTATACTAGAGAGATTTCTCCTCTTAGCTATAATCAAATACAAGAGGCTTCAAGATCTTTGGACTTCTCTGAAGTTGTTCCTACCTAATAACCACACTGTTCTCTTGGCTGCTGGGCTAATCCAATTGAGTCCACAAAGATTCCCCAAAATAATTTTGCAGGTGGGGTACAGAGCATGCACTTCCCTGCACTCTAAGGAGGGTATAGAGA